>JAJTUV010002942.1:0-89893 GCA_021653895.1 Mastomys natalensis
TGATTGGGAATACAGTTCAGTACAGAATAAAGATTTTTAAAATGCATAAAGTGGTCAATGCATTGTATGATCAGTTTCTGTGTAGTCTGAGAGTTTTTGCTTGTTGGTTGGTTGTAGCCATTATTTAAAGTTTAAAACCATACTTTTAGAAAAAAAAATTATGGAGTATGTTAATTGACCACTTCAGGCATATGTTAGTACTGGGTAAACATTTCTGACCTTCTCAGGCACACAACATGTAGTGTCCTGATAAGCACTTAGACTGATGTGGCAAGCAGTTGCAAAGTAGCAAATACACACATTTCCTCCCTTTTAATGAAAAAGGCTATGAAACCTTTAAATCTTGTTTTTCTGATGAGATGGTATTGAAGTGTACACAACTTTTAAGTTTGCTGGAATACTAAAAAAGAAAAAAAAATACCTATGAGCTGTTATGTCTTTAGTTCTCTCTCTTGTGAACACTCGGTTAAAAAGGTGTTCCCAGGATGAAAGGTCATTCATTTATGCTGCATGCTAAAACCAGAAAGTAATTTTCACAGTAGGTGACACCATATAAATGAATTGTGGTAACAATACTGGTAAATGTTCTGTTCAGTAGTTAAATGTTTTTTCTACAAATTTGACTATTTCGTTTCATTTTGATCAGCAAATGATAACCAAGTCAATAAAAGGCTGTCATTCTATGTACCCTCTCTCCAACCTCTCTCATGTCCTTCCCCCATCAAGTTGATAGCCTCTTCTTCTTTGATTATTAAGAATACATGACTTGTCAAACTTTTTAAAGAGTACTGCTTTATTGAAACATGTCTGCTGAATTAACCTTGGGTTAGAAGGTTCTGGGAGCCAGGCAGTGGTGGCGCATACCTTTAATCCCAGCACTTGGAGGCAGAGGCAGGTGGATTTCTGAGTTCGAGGCCAGCCTGGTCTACAGAGTGAGTTGCAGGACTGCCAGGGCTACACAGAGAAACCCTGTCTTGAAAAACCAAAAAAAAAAAAAAAAAAAGTTCTGGGAGAAAGACCAGGGGCATAAAGTGTGCTTTCATCCAATCATATAAATGTTACATAGGACCACCAAGAGATCATGTTTGCATAGGGTATTATGCTTCCATCTGATCATGTGAATGTTAATATAGTACCATCACAAGATCATTTTTAAACAATTCTCCACTGGAAAGTTTTTGGTGTTCCTTATTTGTTTCTATGTTTTGTGAATACAAGTTTACAGTTATGATGTTGGTGTATGAGGGTGGTGTTATCTAGCTTCTTGAGCATGAAGTATCTAAATATATCATTCAAGTTATAAGCCAGAGATTTGTTCATTTTTCATTTGTTTCCAGTGCAAGTATGTGTGTGAGCGAGTGTGCATGTGCGCGCAGTGTGTGTGTGTGTGTGTGTGTGTGTGTGTGTGTGTGTGTGTGTGTGAAGGTGTGCATGTGCCATAGTGAGCCTTTTGGGAGACAGGAGTAAAACTGATGTTGCCAGGCCTTCACTCAAGTGCTTCTACTGCAGAACGATCTCACCAACTGTTATTGTCTGTTTATTTAGATTAATACATGTTGATGTTCTTGTGAGTCATGATCCAGTCCTACTTTTATAAAATTTTGTTGCTTGGACTGTTCCATCTCTAGTCACTGGGGGTTTTGTCAGTTGGTTTCACAGTCCTTTGGCATGCTACCATTATTGCTTGTCATTGCTTTGCTGTTCTTTGCTTTAGCTGTATCTTGCTTTCCAGCTCTCCAAGATCTTCCTGGCTCATACTGGATATTTACTGGCAAAGTCCTAGAGCCAACTATTTCTAAAACAAATCCAGGGCTCCTTTAATTAAATAATGATATTGGAAACTACCATGTCAGTGCTGGTATACAATTAGTTTTTCAAAAAAGAAAAAAACTCACAAATGATGCATAGTATTTCACCTCTAGTTAGTAGCACTTACAGATGGTGAAAACAAACACTAACCATTTGCCCTTTGGAAAACCTTATAATTATTAGAGACCTCTAAAAGCATTAGTTAATGTGTGTTTTATTTATTTTTGGATTACTGAACTGAAAATTAAAGCTGACATGTTTAAAACATACTTATTAAAAAGTATTTTAATAAAACAAGAATAAACCCAATGTCAGTTTATATAACAAAAATAATTTTATATATAGTCTAAATATCAAAAGAAAATAGCAATAATAAACTCATTGCTCTATACTTCTAAAAATCTTTCTGTTGCCTGTGTAAATATATATATATATGCCTTGTATTTTCCTTTGAGATCCTTCAGGAGCTCCAAAGCCTTCTTCAATAACTTTGGAGACTGTTAGCCTTAATTTCAAGTAGTAATATAAAAAACATATAAGCAAATTGTTTACTATGACTTACTTACTGTTTGGTCAGAGGTAATTTTTATAGAATTTTCAAAAACCCATTTCATAGTAAAATGATGAAAACAAGCATCAACCCTTAGAACAGTGGCACAGTGGTGAAAAAATTAGAAATGGAAGCTCAATGCTGACCATTCATCTTCGGCCACCATATTTTTTCTTTTATTCTTTCTTCATTTTTTTTTTTTTGGTTCCTTTTTGCCATTGCAACTTGTCTCACTGTCACATTCTCCTTTTGCTTTGTGCCATTAGAGTGACATGTTTGATGCGAGGTCACTTGGAAGCATTTTTCATGCTTTGCACTGACCACCTGTCAGTCCCTGTGAGTGCTTATGTGAGCAATTTTTACCATACTAACACCGCATGGGCACTTGAAAGAAAGTAAAGCAGTTTGGCAAGGATGAGGACGCAAGAGTCCAGCATGGTGCCAATTTTCTGAGTCTGTTTCTCAGCTGGAATGACAGAGATGACGGATGGCTGATATCACTCTCAAGTGTCTTTTATCCTTTTGGATAATTTTGCCAATTTTCTAGTAAAGTTAAATGTCCACAGATGTTGGAAATGAACATTTTCTTATTTGTAACCCAAAGGCTTTAACTGCTAAATTGCTAAAGAATGTCAGTGGAAACTGGCAATTTCACTGTAGTTTCAGCGGAAGTCCATTGAGTGTCCTGAAGACATCTTGTCATTTCGATCTTGCACAAAACTCTTTCCTAATGATTTTATCTTTTTCAGATTAGGGGTAAGGATAAAATGTCAATGCTGCTAGTCTCAGACCACAGTCTATCAGGTCTATCAGTCTATGTTCATATATATATATAGTCTTTTAGTCAAAAACCTGTTAAGATTTTCAAATATTATTTTGTTTAACCTTTATAGATACTTTAGAGAATTTTATAGAATGTAAAAGTGATTTTAATAAAATAAATTTCCACTCATAAGAAATTAATATGGGCAGGAAGGAAGAAGATTTTTTTTTCATAGTTAAAATATCACTCTAAAGTTTCTAAAGAAAGAACCATTCGTACTTTCCATGTCTCTCTGGCTAACAATCCCCTCATCTTTATTTCCTTCTTCCCTATACTCTATTAGCTGTATAGATATATCCCTAAACATTCAATGGAAAGGAAAAATTATCATTGCCTCCACTATGAACTCTCCATTAATCAAAATGCATATTTTGATGGTATTTCCACCACTTGAACAAAATTTACATCAATTTATTTTTCAATTATATCTTTCAATTATATAGGAAAGGTCCATGTGAATTTATTCTTTGAATGCATATCCTTTGAACACAGTGATAACCATTCACAATCTTAACCTTCATTTTTCAATAGTGTTCAAGCTAGAACACTAGGAAGTATCAGAAAATATCTAGGAGTTTGGTCTCTACCCACAATAAATGAGTCAGAACCCCTGCCAGGACTAGGGCACTGTTAATTTTCAAAGAAACATTTTAAGAGATTCTAATGCATAATAACAGTTGAAACTTGCTATTTTAGCATTTGTGACAATTCATTTTCGTGCCATGCCACAGTGTCAAGAAACTGATAGCTGTTTAGAGCATTATATGAAAAATGATCCCAAGGTCTTGTATGGCCTCCACAAGAATATTATAGTGCTTTCGTAATGTGCATCTGAAGCTCCAGATGGGAAGCAGTAACTCACAGATCAGGTTCTTGATGCATTTATGTAGTCTTCTCATTTTAAATGTATCAGAGTTCTTTCCTTGTTTCTCTGTTTTTCACATCACAGGGCTCTCCTTACATACAACATAAAGCTGAGAATTTCATTGTAAGTAATTTTGTTAATACTTTTCTTGAAGGGGGAATTGTAAATTTGAGTACTATACAGTAATACTTTGAACTAATCTTGACACAGATGTGAAGATACACACAATTACACACAAACTCATACACGTACAATTTAAATATTATTTTGCCCATAGCAAATAAATATTTTGAAAAATGTACCCATACAATTATTAAAGTATATTAAAAGTTTACGAACTCAGAAGTGAAAAATCTTCCTTGTCTTCTCAGTTATGCTTTTCATCATTATTCTGTTTTGAGCTTTTCAGTATTCCTGAATTGTTTTATTTTAGTTTTTATTTTATTACCTTATAAAAAAGGATTTAAAATGGTGAGAGAATCATGCAGCCTATCTTGTATGTTAGCAAATATTTTTGTACAAAATACTGTCTCAGAAACAACTAATCACATTTAGTTATTACTATTGAAATTTGATCTTTATCAATTCTATTCTGTTTTGACCACACTTCCTAGTTCTGTTTAAGCGATGATCTAATGCACAGAATTTATAGCAGAGGGCTTTCATAAGCTATCACATCTCCACCACAACTAGAACTATTTCTCAAAATATTTTGTTTGAGAAATACAGCATACAAGTGGTAGGGTTAAGATTCAGCCCCAAGTTGATGTAGCTTCTCTTTAATCTATCTTATAGACAGTATCTCATAATTATAAATCATATCAGTTTGCCTTAGGATATTTTATACTTACAATACATGGTCAGGTCTGTATTTTTGAGCCCATTTTACAGATGAGTAAACAGAGGCTTGAGGAACCAAAACAGTCTCACATAGCTCAGATAATACTTAGCAAAATTATAGTTATGGCTAAAGTGTCACAGGCGTTTCTTTCCTATAGGCAAATATTTTTCTTATACAGGACTTTTCAAGTTAAAGATAATCCATCACATTTATAAACCCAGGATCATGTAAATTTTACAATAATGGTAAGGGGGAAAACTCAGTAGTTAAAGCATATTTCTTTCTTTTGCACAAGACTGATCTGAAACATCTTGTTATTCATTCATTTTTTTAATTCTGTGTAGGTTGTAAGATGATGAAAATTTTAATTACATTAACTATCTTGTCCACTTTGAGAAAATAGCACACTGGACTAGATAACTTTCTTTATGCTAATAATTTACCTCATTGTGATTTCTCTTTATATGAATAATGAGCTCCCTCCCCTTCTTTCATAAATGACTATTCCAAGCAGTATTTACAATAAAGATTTTGTGAGATTTTGTCATATCCTGCAGGTGTTAAACATCTTAAGGTCAACATTTCAAAGCAACATCTAAATTTTCATGTCCAATAGAACTTGCATGTTTTCCCATGCCCTTGAATTAACCATGCATGCAGAAAACCCATGTGCAAGCCATATGGCAAGAGATGTCTATGTCACTTCCGAGAATGTCTCCTACAAAGGCCTGGCTTGCATACCTGAGAAATGACAGTTGAATCCTGTAAAGATTAAAATACTAGATTAAGATCAAACACTGAAATTATATTCATAACAAAGGTACTCAAGGGCACCTCAGTAATTCTTTCAGTCAGAACACTAGGTACAGAGGCATTGGCTCATTTGGAAACTGTTCATTAAAGAATGTCTAAATGTAGTCTTTCCCTAAAATTAGGCAAGAAGAATCCTCCAACAGAAACAAAGAAACTGTGTCAGTTGACTTAGGAAGTGATGTATTTGGTCATGTTACTGGCTAAGCACTTTCTCATTTACTACAGTCTTTGCTACTTCCCGTTGTGTTAAACACTGTCCAGGATATACATTAAGGCTGCCAAGCTGATCCCTACCAGTATTTGAGTTAATAACTCCTGTGGGTGGCCAGGCTTGCTGTAATGGTTACCTCCCTTATGTCCTGTGCAATTTGCAACTAAATTAATTTGGGTCAAGTTTCTAACCCAGAGTAAATTAATCATGCATTTAAAATTAAACTTTATCTTCTTTGAACAATGTGACCTTTTTAATGTTAAAATATGTGCATTGTATAAAATAATGTTACATGATGATACCTTCATAATGTATGTTATGTTCTTTGTTTATGTTTACTACATATTCTAAAAAATGTAATTCAGTACAATCAAGTAGTTTTTGCTGATGTTTTCATGTCACTATTGCCTATCAATTCATTATTTCTAAAAATAAGTAAAGTATATCAGTCACTGACACAATTACGTTTTTAACCTGGTTATCTATTATGCTTGGTTTGAGAGAGAGATTTGAATTTTTTATTTAATCATTCCATTCATTTACATCTCAAATGATATCCCACTTCCTGGTTACCCTCCACAAACGCCCCATTCCACATCTACCATCTCCCTCTTCCCCTTTGCCTCTATGAGGGTACTCCTCCACCCACCCACCCTCTCCTTTCCTCATGGCTCCAGCATCCTCCACAGGACCAAGGGCCTCCCTCCCCTTAAAACCTACCAAGGAACAGCCAACCAGGTTCCAGTCAGCAAGTGCCTCTTGGCAACAGCAACATCGTCAGGTTTGATGTCTGCAGACAGGATGGATTCCCCAGGTGAGACAGTCCCCAGATAGCCCATCCTTCAGTCTCTGCTCCACTTTTTGTTCTTGTCTTCTCTTTGGACAGGAACATTCTGGGTTAAAAACTTTGAGATGGATAGGTGGCCCCATCTCTCAACTGGGGACCATGCCTATCTACTGGAGGTGGTCTCTACAGGTTCTATCTCCCCTTCTATGCATATTTTGGCTAAAGTCATCCCTGTTGGGTCCTGGGAGCCTCTCGCTTCCCTGGTATCTGAGACTTTCCAATGGCTACCCCAGTTCCTTATCCCCCACTGCTACATATTTTTTTTCCAACTCCTGACCCTCTGTACCTCTCTCCTATCCCCTCCAATACCTGATACTGCCCCCTTTATTCTCTCCCCTCCAAACCCCCCTTTCCTGCCAATGCAGGACTGAAGCATCCACACCTGGTCTTCCTTCCTCCTAAACTCCATTTGGACTTTGGGTTGTATCATGGGTATTGTGAGCTTTTGGGCTGGAAACAACCCAGATGTCTCTCCACAGAATAGATGCAAAAAAATGTGGTACATTTACACAATGGAATACCATTTAGCTATTAAAAACAATGACTTCATGAAATTTGCAGGCAAATGGATGGAACTTGAAACTATCATCCTAGTGAGGTAACTGAAACACAAAAGAACACAAATGGTATGAACTCAATGATGAGAGATTTGAAGTTTAAATAGCAGAGTCAAGGAGTCCTCAGAGAAAACATATCAAAGCAGTTACTTTTTAATTTATTATTATTTTTGAGAAATGATTTTTTTGTAATGAGTTTTGTAGTTGCTGCCCAAGTTGACATTCCCATCAGTAGGAAATAAATGCTCTTTTCTCCCATATCTTGTTAGCATTTATCGCCATTTCTTTTTAATGATAGCTATGCCAACTATGGTGAGAGGATCTCAATCAGTTTGAACTTGCATCTCTCTGATGGCTAAGGTTACTGAGTGTCCTTTCACACATTTCTAGCCACTGATATTTCTTCAGAGAACCATCTATTTAGTTCATTAGTCCATTTGTTGTTTGAGTTATTTTTTAAATTTACTTATTTACATAACAAACGTTACCTCCCCTCCCAGTCCCCCCTCACAGGATTCCTCCCCCACCCCTTTCTCCCCTTTGCCTCTGAGAGGGTGCCCCCTGTATCTCCCCCTCCCTGGTGCATCAAATCTCTGCAGGATTAAGTGTATCCTCTACCACAGAGGCCAGACAAGGCAGCTCTCTGCTACATATGTGCAGGGGCCTCAGTCCAGTCTGTGTATGCTCTTTGGTTGGTGGCTCAGTCTCCAGGAGCTCCCAGGGGTCCAGGTTAGTTGACAATGTTGGTCTTCCTGTATGGTTACCATTGCCTTCGGGCCTTCAATAACTCTTCCCCTAACTCTTTCAAGGGTCCCTAACCTCTATCCAATGTTTGGCTGTGGTTATCTGTGTCTGTTCCAGTCAGCTGCTAGGTAGAACCTCTCAGAGGACAGCTATTCTATGCTCCTGTCTGCAAGCACAACATAGCATCACTAATAGTGTCAAAGATTGTTGCCTACCCATGGGATGGTTCTCAAGTTGGGCCAGTTATTGTTTGGCCATTCTTTATTCTCTGCTCCATCTTTGTCCCTGCATTTCTTTTAGACAGGACCAATCTTGGGTAGAAAGTTTTTGTAGGTGGGTTGGTGTCCCCACTCCTCCACTAGGGTCGCTGTCTGGCTACTGGAGATGGTCTCTCCATGTTCCATATTCCCACTGTTGGGCATTTCAGTTAAGGTCACCTGCATTGACTCCTGAAAGCCTCCCCAATTGCAGGTCTCTGGGACTTCTTGGAGATCCCTGTCTTCCTTCCCCTCCAGGCAGCTGTAGATTTCCCAGAGCAATCTAATAATTCTTATAATAATTCTTTATGAGAGAATTAGCCATGGTTTTTTGGAGAAGGAATGTTCTAAAAGGAAGCAATAATTGAAGAAAAGGCCATGGGATATACCTTGTTACAAACAACCAGGAAGTCTTGAGAAAATACCACTGTGCTATCCTATCACTAGCCAAGGAGGTATTAGCATTTGATAGTTTCTGAGACAGTGACAGAAAGAGTCAGAGTTTTGTTTTGTTTAGTTTTAATCATGACACTTCTGGTAGGCTGGATACACATCAAAGCAGGCCTAAATCCTAAGACATGACAACTAGTCTTCATGGGGAAAGAAAAAAATAAAGAAGTAATCATAAAGTTGTGCAGGAGAGATGTGGGTGGCATATGTGGTTTGGGGAAGGGTGATGGAGATCAATATATTCAAAATACATTGTATGATGATCTCACAGAATTAATTAAAATTATTTTTAAAAATAATTCATTGCAATTGGAACACTGTCAGTAATAGAGAAAGGGAGAAAAAGTGGAGAGAGACGTAGTGATGACTGTGCAGTTGGCAGATTATATAAACTCTCAAAGATTAATGGTTGGAATATTTTCCAAGTTTTTTTGTGTATGGAAGGAGTGTTTGGTTTTTATTTTCAAAACATGAAAGTAGAAGGCAAACCATTCGGGAAGAGGAGTAGGATTGAGGGAAGGAGAGGAACAAAAGAAGGCAAAAGATGAAAGATAGATAGATAGATAGATAGATAGATAGATAGATAGATAGAGATAGATAGAGATAGATAGATGATATAGATGATTAGATATAGATAGATATATAGATACAGATACAGATACAGATACGATATAGATATAGATATAGATATAGATATAGATATAATGAATAGATAGATAGAGATAAGATAAGATGAGATAGAGATAGAGATAGAGATAATATATTATTGATATAATTATTGATATATATATGTATATACTACACATACATATAACCGGACGAAACTTATTGAATGTCATGTCTATTCAGGTGAAATTAAAATCATTAAGTTTTGATCACAACCTTGTCATCAAACATTTGATGACAATCAAGTTTTACTTCACTTATAAATAGACTGTTTAGGTCCTACATTGATAGTGGGAAGTATAAGAGGGCTGGAGAAAAGGGTATTGTAATAGCCAAATGTTATTTTACAGTAAAAGATAATGCTGGCACAAGCAGATAGTTTGAAGAGTAGATGGTGAGGAATAGATAAGGTATGTATTTTGAAATTAGAGTTAATATATTGATAATATATTGAATTTGTATAATTTTATTGGGCAAGCCAAGTTCACATTCAGCTAATTGATCCAAGTAAACAAAAGGATAAAGTCAGCACTAGTTGAAATGGGAATATTGGTAAACAGCATAGTTTTTTGTGAAATAATTAGAAACACAATATTAGGTATGCAGCTTTGAGATACTCATTAGACATAGAATTATAAATAGAAGAGTAGAGTCTTGAGTACACAAGTTAAGAGTACAGTGGGAATGTCTGAGATAGTGACTCATATATGTGTTAGTTACGTCTCTTGTGGCTAAGACATGATACCCAGTAAGAGTGACTTAAAGAAGGAACAGTTTATTTAATCTTAGCTCTAGTGTATAATCTAGTGTAGCAGAGAAGTAAACAGTCACATGGCATTTGTAGTCAGCAGGCAGAAAATGGTGAGTGTTTAACCTTACTTTTTAACCAGTCTAACACATCAAGAGTAGATCTTCTCACTTCAGTAATTGAATCTAGACAATCACTCACAGATATGCCCAGAGTTCAGTGAGTCTACACCTTGCTAAATTGACATCAGTATAAACCATCAATCCACAGTTATGATTTTTACCCATTTTCCATGCATCTTTCTATGTCTGAAATTTATTTCAGCTTAATCATGCTTCCTTCAACAATTATCTCATAGACAGTTGACTCATGTATAATCAATTTTTATTGCTCAATTACTTTACAAAGGCTCTTGTGTGCTTTTCACATGTAACTTTTCTTGTTTGTAATTTTTCTGTTGTCTTATTGAGTTGGTAACTTCATAGGTTACTTTACATTGATGTTTATTTTAATACCATTTTTATTGGTCTATTTGCTTCAGCTTTTACATCTGAGTCTATATTGTTGTTATTCTTCCTCATGGCTTTGCTACTTCATCTATAAATTCACTTTCCATGAACATCTTTGTTTAAGAGTCTTTATGGGTTAATATGGGTACAGTTTTACTTGAACCTCAGCTTTTAATCCAGTTTTTGCCCTGCTCCTATGTCAGTATCTTTCTTAGTCTAAGTTTCTCACCATGCATATGGTTTGAATTTGGGCTTGATACCTATGAGCTAGTAGACTTAATATACTGATGTTGTGAAAAGAAATTTGTTTTTACACTTTATTTAGTTCATTTTATAATATGTGCCTCAATAAATAATTTCTCTGGTTTCTTTTGGCTATTGGTGTAAGATTTTCCTTGTTTGTGATTCTGTGGGAGACCCAGAGTGAGCCCACTTATTCATCTTTTTGAACTCATAGTTTTTTATGCCAGATCACTTGTAGAATGAGAGGTATTCTCTGGGAAATAATAAGCTCATTGGTGATATAGAACTTCTTACTTTTTATGAGCTGGAGTATAAAATTATACATTCTGAGAAGGAAGTGCATAAACATAATGGAGAAAGTGAGTTAAGTGCCCTAATGGTAGACAAAAGAACAATCAGGCATGGCAATAACAGTGTACATTTTAATAAAATGTGTGTAAAGGATTATTGATGTGTTACTTGTGTGTTAGTAAGAAGATACTATATAAAGACTTTAAACATAGAAGAACTTTGGGAAGCAACTTTAAGAGTGGTTGATTAGGAAGCCTAGAAAATACTTTTCATGAGAAGCAATAATGAAATTGCAAAATTACCAACACTAACATTTTCTGGACTCTGAAAATTGACTAAAGGATTTAACAAATTAGAAAGTGTTTGTTTAAGGAAAAACTACCGGAACTTTGTAACCATCCTAAGAATGTATTGCTTTTTAATATAAATCTGTTCTCATCCTCCCTTCCAGCTCCAGCAAAGATTATTCAGGAAAAAAAAATCCAGATTTCTAAGTTACAATTCCAAATGTCAAATATGAATATGCATGTATAAATGAGTTTAGACTTGATTCAGGTTATAAAATACTTTTAAAATCTTCTCAATCTGTATATTATCCTATGATGAAAGCATAGCGGGTAGAAAAATATTCAAATCTAACTGGATTTATTTTGAGACTACCAGATTGCTAAAGACAACTAACAAAACTCCTATTCCACAAAGATTGCTTTAAAAGTAGTATCATGTATCATTATACAAACTTAGCAACTAAAGCATCTTCCGAGAAATTAACTAGTTGATAATTATCAAGCAGGGGTTATTAATTTAATACTTCATTTTCAGTCTTAATCAGACATAATAATGTGTTCTGAGAATTTTTCATAGATAATAAGGTTGAGTGGAAAAAGATTACATCTATTCTCACTTAGTTCTAAGGTCCCAAAAACAAACCCAGTTTTCAGTCCTCCAAAGATCTCCCTGGGTAATCAATGAGTTTATTGGAATTATTACAAAGTACGCTAAAGCAGCCACAACCCTCAGGGCTGGAGATATTGTTCAGTAGTTAAAAGCACATATAGAGGACATGAGTTTCTAACACAATGACTCTGTTACTCCAGTTTCATGGGAATTGATGACTTTTCTGACTTCCATGAATTCCTGTAGAAATGTATAAAACATACATCAGCACAAACAACACTAATTGTAGCTTCCCTCGTCCGCCAAGGAAATAGAAGGCAGCGACTAGGTTCTTCTTAGCATTTATTCAGGTTCCTTGTTACAGCCGCTTGCTTCTACTTCTCTTTGATCCCTTAAACTCTCTGATGCATTCTCTCCTTCATCCACTCAATCATCCTCTCCTTATCCTCTCCTTCAATCCTCACGCTACCGCACCACTGCCTTTATTGCATGCCTAATCTTATCAGCAGCTGCCACGCCGTCACTGTTAATTGGCTGCTCCATGTGATGCGAGGTGGGCTAATCGGATAGCCACACCTGGAAGCGTGAACCTTTTTCTATAATGAGCCACAGCCACAGTGCCTACTCAAGCTACTGGCTACATGCCAAGCAGCATCCTGACAGCGGGGAGAACCGCTTCCTACACTAACTAATAAAATAAAGTAGATAAATATTGTAGCTGCCTTGGCCACAGATGAACTGAGTTCACGTGAAAGGAAGGCTGGAAATGAAAAAGGAGACAGAGAGCAAGAGAAGCATGAAACCAAGACAGTTTTTTGATCAAGGCTCAAATTTTTAACATTCAGCTCTTCTAATTTAAAGGGAAAGCCCCACCCAAACCCATTTCTTGTTTCAGCCAGAGATGGGTAGGGGAACCCATCCTTTGTTACAGCCAGAGATGTCTCAAGGCAAGCTCAGGGGGCAGTCTATTCTTCTAAGTTCCTGTAGTAGGCTGTATGTGCAACCAAGGTAGGTAACTCCACCTAGGTCCTATTATTAGGTCTATTGTTGTAAACAAGGTCTTTCTGGCCTGCTCAAGGCTGGGTGGAGGGCACAAAATATCTTTTAAAATACCACAAACCCCAATATGCAAGTAATTATGGAATCCCTACATGCAATGAACTTGCTGATATCCCATAGACAAACACAAATCCCAAGAAGTAGTGAATCTCATGAGATTGTGGTTACAGGAAAGTATGAGTCAGTGGACTCCACGTTGGTCATAGCCTACCCAGTCACATCTGCCTATAAGACAGCTATTATAGTCCTATCTCTCTCTTCCATTACAGGTTCAGCACTCATGAGGTGGAATATGAAAAGTTACAGCACTATAAAAGTGACTGCTGTACATTACCACAAAAAGTAGTGTTGTGAAGGCATTAGTTAGTTTCTGAGGAGAGGTAAAATTTGATAACTCATTTTATTTTTATTTTAAGTGGGTGTACTTGAATGTATGTGTGTGCATGTTTGAGCATCTGGTGCCTGTGGAGGCCAGAAGAGGGTGAAGGATCTCCTGGAACTAGCAATGGAGGCAAATGTGAGCTACCATATAGGTTCCAAGACCTGAACTCAGGTCCTCTGTAAATTCAGCAAGTGCACATAACTACTAGGCCATCTCTCCAGCTAGCTCTTAAATAAGGAACAACATAGAGAAAACAAGAAAGTCAATATCAGAGAGAATTATAAAGATAGCCAAGGGATAAGAGCTAATTTTTGATTGAGTCAAATGTGTGGCCCCAAATGGGCAATGTCATGATATTTGGGAGTATTTATCTTGTATAGGAATATTCCCATGGTGGCACTAATAGAAAACTCACATATGCAGTAGACATTTTTCAGTTTTTTTTTTTTTTAATCACCAGCAGTGATCCATACTTCTGTTCGTGTATTACTCTATGTAATGTTTCTCTTATAATTCTATATGATTCTATCTATTCTGTTTGGGAAGCCATTCAAAACAGGCTACTCTCCAAGCTAAGCTAACTCAAATGCCCCCTTCTTTTCCTCTTTCCCTCTTTCAGTGTGTGTATGTGTGTGTGTAAGCCTGGCTGTTCTGGAATTTGCTACTTAGACCAAGCTGATCTACTTTTCTCTGACTCCCAATACTGGGGTTAAAGATCTGAGCCACCTCTTCTGGCTTCAGGTCTTTTGTTTTGGTTTTAGCTTAGCATAGATCTCTAATCAGGCTGGATACCACATCTGGATATGACTGAGTATTTACAACCAGAAGACTCCGAAATCTGAAGTTTTCTAACCATCTGCAAGACACAAAAATATTTTACAACATATTTTGAATTTTTGAAACATTCGATTTTGGATTTATGGGTGAGGAATTTCAACCTATATAAACTCTGTCAACATATCAAATATATGAAACTTCTCAAAATCTGATGTTCTTTGTTCTCAAATATTTCATCTAAGGAACATTTAGTCTTATGATTGGCAATTTTTGTATGATATAACTTACAAATGAAATGCAAATAAAATATATCTTTAAGAAAACAAAATATTTTCAGTTTATCAGCATCAGTGTTGATATTTTAATTTTACTTATTTATATTTAAAGTTTATTTTTTGAATAGCACATAATATGTAATTTTGAGAAGTACAATGTAATGTTTTTATACTGGTATATATGTGAATACATGTGATATGTAAACTCTTTTTTAGATTAATAATTTTAAACATTTAAAAATCCTTTGTTTAAAAATACTTAAAAAATCTTCAGGCTATTTTTAACTATACATACAATTTTGAAAATTATTTCCTTTATTTTGTGAGACTGCAATTTAATTACATCGTTTCCTCCATCCCTTTTCTCATTCCTCCTTTCCCATTTCTTGGTTGCCTGTAGTTTTTGTTTATGACTAAGAAATTAAACACACACACACGCTGGGCAGTAGAACATCAAGATTGTTTTCCTTTCTAATTAGAACACTGTACACATTGATTAATCTCCTCTCATTTCTCCTTCTTCATTTCTTCAGCCTCTGGTGCTGTCATGTGAGATTTCATCTTTTTATGAGCCAATATGAAGTGTAGAAGTCATCCAACAATTTATGTTTCTATCAAACTTTCCTCAAGTTGTCCCACTGATGTGCACAATAAGTCATTTCTTCATCTATATCTTCTGGGTGCTTGAATACTTTCAGGCATCTGAGTTGAATGAAGATATGGTGACAACTTTATTTTTAAGAACAAAGATAAAGACCCCTTCTCATATGTTAAAGTTATTTGATTACCTATGTTTTCTTCTTCCTGGATTGCTAGCTAATTTAAGGCAAAGAATTTTGATTCGTTTTTTTTTTTTTATATGTAGTTACTCAATATTTGGCTAGAGTAACAGATCAATGTGTGATTAATTGAAATGATTTGTTTACTAGAGGGCATTTGAGTTTGTTTTTGTGAAGGACTGATGGGTAGGTAGGGATGTTTCCTTTGCAATCCCTTTAGAAACATGTTGTAGTTGATTAATAATTTTAAGAGATTAAATTAACATGGAAATATTAGATACTGTGCTGTCATAACCCACTCTCAGGTTCTCACATTTTTTCTTATTCTTGACAGAGAATAAAAGTTTGACAAAGATTGCTGTATTAGAAAAAGTAACATACTTGCTTCTATATTTAAGACACTTACATATTTCATGATAGTTGTATGCCTGATGTCAGTAGGTCAGTATCAAGTACTCAGGTTGCATGGAAACTACTGAGATATGAAATTTTTAAAATAATCTATTCCTAATTAAGTAGAAATTGCATTGTCTATATAAATGTTCTTTTTAATATCTTAACTGCAATTTACTTGAAATCCTAGAGCTCCTAGGAAAATATGCCTTTCTGAGAATATTCCAGGCATTCTAACAATTGGTGAATGAGAAACAAAATAAGGTTATTCTTCCTGTTACTATTTTAGAAATCTTGTGTTCTAACTTAAGTTTGGAAGCAGAAGAAAGTATAAGGACCATTTATATTTTATAAAAAGACTCTAATGTAAAATCATGCTTATTTCTTGGTTTAATTACTATAGTTACAACATTAATTTAATAAGGTTAAACCCATGAATTTTATTGTCAAATATTCCAGAGTAAGCTATAAACACAGAAAGTGTTTTGATAACTAGCAGGAGAAGCAGAAAGAGACAGTTAACACTCAAAGTTGAGTTGTATTTCTTCTATCATCTTCCTAGATACTCTCAGACAAATTAAGTAACTTATTATTATAAAGAGTAGCAACAATATCAAATGTATCCTAATTATTTATTAGAAACTTTGGAAAATAATGTAATAATGCATGTGAAATTGATTTTTAAATTTTAAACACAATGAATTCATTTGGTAAAAGTTTTTCTGTCATCAAGGCAAGGATGAAAGACTTGGAGCATTATCATACAATCTATCACTTTTATTACAAAAGCATTAAGTATAAAATTTTGTGCACCATCTGTTATCCATCTGTCTATCACAAATCTATTTATCTGTCTATCTATCTACTATTTATCTATCTATCATCATGTATCCATTCCTATCATTTATCTCTCTATCATCATGTTTCCATTATTATCATTTATCTATCATATATAAATCTATTAATCTACCATCTATTTTTATTAATCTATCATATGGTTGTCATCTATTATCTATCATTTACATAGCAATTATTTACCTGTGAATTATGAAAGTCAGTAATATGCTAGGTTAAAACATTTGATAGATTCCGATATTATGAACAATAATCCTAGATGCAAACACTTTCATCTTATTTATGAGCAGGTATGACGTAGCTGGTGAAGTAGCTCAGTGCCTACTCTTGAAGTGATGCTTGAAGACATGAATAAGAACAAAAACTAGCTGTTCACTTTCTACAACATTCATGTACCAATAGATTGATTGCAATTTTAGTTCCATAGATTTTTAACTGGGAGAAACTTCTAATGAATGTTCTTTCCTAAATAGCACCTTTCGACAGTTGATCAGCTAGCCTGAATCCATTAGAAGAAAAAAGTAAGGTGCATACTTCAACTTATAAACACAAAACAAGACCAACAATTGACTGATGGGGCCTCATGCCACAATCAAAAAGCTTTTGTACAGCAAAGGAGACAATCAGGGAAGTGAGGAGTAAGCGTATGGATTGGGAAAAAAAAAAAAAAACTTTTCCAATTATACATCTGACAAAGAATTTATGTATAGAATAAACAAAAAATTAAAAATCAGCAGTAGAAAAACAAACAGTCCAATGAAAAGACGTGGGATGTAATATCAGAGAGTTCTCAAAAGAATAGAGTAGCAACACACTTGTCCAAGAAGCTATGCAGTAGGTCAGACATATTCCAAGATGTGGTAGAGTGGTGTAATGGTTTATAGATGTTTAGCCCAGGGAATGGTACTATTAGGAGGTGTAGCCTTATTGGAGTAGGTGTGTCACTGTGGGCATAGGCTTTAATATCCTGGTCCTAGGTACCTGGAAGTTAGTCTTTCCCTAGCAGCCTTCAGATAAAAAGATGTAGAACTCTCTGCTCTGCCTAAACCAAACCTGCCTGGATGCTGCCATGCTCCGCCTTGATGATAATGGACTAAATCTCTGAACTGTAAGCCATCCCCAATTAAATGTTGTCCTTAAAAGAGTTGCCCTGGTCATGGTGTCTGTTCACAGCAGTAAAACCCTAACTAAGACAGAAGTTGGGGTATTGCTGTGATAGGCCGACCATGGTTTTGTTTTGAAGCATGTGGATTTTGGAACTTTGGATTTGGTAATCAGTGGAATTATTTAAATAGGGCTTAATGGGCTATCCTAGTAGAAATATGGAAGACCTTGTGGCTGAGAGTGATTGAACTGTGAAAATCTTGCTCAAGTGGTTTCAGTGGAGAAGAATTTCAGTATGTGGCATAGAGACTGTTTTTGTGATATTTTAGTGAAGAATGTGGTTGCTTTTTGCCATTGTCCAAAAAAATCTGCCTGAGGCCAAAGTGAAGAGTTTATATTAATTGCTTTGAAAAAGGAAGTCTCCAAACAGACTGTTGTATGGTTACTAAAGAAGAGTAATCTTATGAAGAGTGGTTTGAATCAGTGTAGTAATCTTAGAAAGGGAAAATATAAAATATATGATTAGAGTATTAAAGGGGCACCAGGAAGTGAAATGGAACTGAATCCTGTGTACAAGGACATTAAATTGAATTAAGGTAGTGGTGACCTTGGCAGAAGATCTCACCCAGCTACATTTAGGTCCAGGCATGGTAGTACAAGCCTTTAATCCCAGGAGGCAAAGGCAAGCAGATCTCTGAGCCCACCCTGGTACAGAGCAAGTTCCTAACAGAGAAAAACTTAAATCCAGGCATAGTGGACTGTGTTTTTAATGCCAGTGCTTAGGAGACAAGTATGCAGATCTCTGTATTCAAAGTCAGTCTGGAGAAGCAAGTTCCAGGACAGCCAAGCTTAGGCAGCGAAGGAGTTGGAAAACAGAAAGCTGGTGATAATGAAATATACAAAGGGAACCATGTTCTAGCCCTAGCAAGCAACAGAACTCAGCAGCTTTGGTCATTTGGCTCTGGTTTTATAGTAAAGAGGAGAGGGATACTACTGGGACAATTGATACTGGTTACCTGGAGCTAAGAAATGAGTGGTGGTTAAGAAAAGACCACATCACTGAAGTGAAATAATCTGGGAAGTATTTTCTGAGAGCACAAAGAATCTGTGTTCCAGAGATACCCAAGGTTGTACCTTATGCTGCAGCTGTACTTGGTAATGTGCAAAAGTCACCCTGCTGGTACTGGTTTTGAAGGCATGAAGGGATCATGAAAAGCAGCTGAGGCTTGGCACTATGGAAGACCGTTGGTGAAGGTGCAGCATCAGTTGCAGTTGACAACCCAAGACTGAAAAGGTCATACAAAGAAGTTGATGCTTGGCACCATGAAGAGAGACTATGAAAGACTTTTGGTGAAGCCTAGGTGCAACAGAAAACCCCAGCATATTAGAGATGACAGTATCATAGGATCATTCCCAAGAATAGAAGCAGTGCAGTGGAGTCAACCAGAGCCAAGAGTTCTACAGAGGGCATAGCTAGAAAAGTGACTCAAGCCCTTTGGAGGAGTCCAGAACATCATGTGTGAATCTCAGACACATTGTAACAAGAAGTTGTAACATTGACATTTCATGGAGACCCCAAGATGTTTGAGATGCCAGAGCTCGGGGCTGTCTTCTGAGGAAAGCTGCTAATAGAGAATGGAGCCAGCCCAGGAGAAAGAAGTTTATTGCATTCAAAATATGAAAAAGGACTTGGAGAACTGAAGTCTGAAGACATCCAGCATGGAGATATACAGTTTGGAGTTTGCCCAGCTGGTTTCCAGTGTTGCTTTGGGAATTACTGTAGAAATTGGACTAAATGTATTTTTTATTATGCTATGACTAGGTATAGCCTCCATAGGTCCATGGGTTTGAACAAGTCTATGAGGGCCAGGGAGTGGAATGTGATGGTTTGTATATGTTTGGCCCAGGGAGTGACACTATTGGGGTGCATAGCCTTGTTGGAGTAAGTGTGTCACTGTGGGTATGGGCTTTAACATCCTTTTCCTAGTTGCTTAGAAATCAGTAGTGTTCTCTAGCAGCCTTCAGATGAAGATGTAGAGCTCTCACCTTTGCCTGCATCATGCCTGCCTGGATGCTGCTGTGCCTTGATGATAATTAACTGAACCTCTGAACCTATAAGCCATCCCCAAATTAACTTATAAGAGTTGCCTTGGTCAAGGTGTCCATTCACAGCAGTAATACCTGAACTAAGACAAGTTGGGTCATATGGTAGATCTACTTTTTGCTGTTCAATAATTCTCCAACTTATTTCCATAGGGACCACCCAGATTGCAATGTCACCAAGAGTGAATGAGGCTCCCTCTTTCCCTATGTCCTCTGCTGCATATGTCATCTGTACTTTTCTTGATCTTAGACATTCTGATGCATACAAGATGAACTTTCAGAGTTATTTTAATTTGTACTTCTTTAATAATTACTAATGATGAGCACTTTTTGAGTATTTTTTTAGCCATTTTTTTTGACTCATATTTCAGTTACACCTCTTTTTCCTTTGCTTCAGAGATAACTGACATTTACATTGTTTTAAATTATGTAAATATTATTAAAATATTACTTAGTATAGGCACTCTAGATTTTCTATAATTGCCATGTGTGCACATGGTTGGAAATTTTAGCTTATTCATTTAACTAGCATCACTTGTGGATACTGGGCATTCTTTGAACAAAAACATGACTTTGCTTTTCAATTTCTTCTTCTGGTAGACAACTGGATTGTGTTTGGTTTCACACTATGGCAAAGATCACAATGATTACTGTCTTCATTTTCCTTGTGTGTGTTAAGAGTTTCATGCACTTAATGAAACAGATAGCTATGCTTTAGGCAGTGGCCAATTGACTTCATCAATTAATATTCTCGCTAGTAATTCATAAGTGGTAATTGCCTCGCCTTCCTTTCCCAAGAGCTTTTGCTCAAATTTTAAATTTTAGTCAATCTAGTATATAAAATAAGACAGCACTGATTTCAATTTTTATTTCTCTCATTGCTCATGAGATTAAAGTTATATTTTAATATTTTTGTGTATTCATTGTTAGAAGAAGGGATGGGCTCTTTTATTTAATATCAATAATATCATTCATAGTTGCTTCCATCAAACTTGAAGCTGACTCAAATAGCTGATTAATTTAGAGTTTTAAATACATAACACTAAATTGAAATTTATTTGGAATTAGAGAAATTTTATTTATTTATTTATTTATTTATTTTTTCGAGACAGGGTTTCTCTGTACACAGCCCTGGCTGTCCTGGAACTCACTCTGTAGACCAGGCTGGCCTCGAACTCAGAAATCCACCTGCCTCTGCCTCCCAAGTGCTAGGATTAAAGGAGTGCGCCACCACTGCCCGGTGTGAAAATTTATTTATGTTTATTCCTTTTCTTTTTTCTAAATAAAATACATATCCAAAATTTTGGAAATTACAGATAAATGCATTTAATAAAGTGACTGAGGCTCAAAGTTTTGCAAAATGCAGAAAGCTACTCTTGATCCATTTTCAAATTGATCTTTCCTTTTTCTGTTTTCTCCTTTACTCTCTTTTTTTTTTCTTTCATCTCTAGTCTTACCTAGAATTAGCATTGCTGTGATAAAACACCATGACCAAAGCAACTTGGGAGAAAAGGGTTTGTTTGCCTTACATTTTCATACCACTGTTTATCATCAAAGGAAGTCAGAACAGGAACTCAGGCAGGCCTAGGACCCGGAGGCAGGAACCTGGAGTCAGGAACTGGAGTCAGGAATTGGAGTCAGGAATTGGAGTCAGGAATTGGAGGCAAGAACATGAAGGCAGGAACCAGGAAGTAGGAATTGGAGGCAGGGTCCATAGAAGAGTGCTGATCACTGACTTGCTCACCATGGCTTTTTCAATCTACTTTCTAATAAATCCCAGGACTACCAGAACAGGGATGGCCTTACTTACAATGACCTTTTCCATCAATCCCTAATGAAGAAAATTCCCTACTGGCTTGTCTACAGCCGGATCTTATGAAGACATTTTCTTAATTAAGATTCCCTCCTCTCAAATGGCTTTGGCTTCTGTTAAGTTGACATAACTTGTTAATCATCAAAACTCTTTCCCCTCGATGTTCCCTCCTCTGTTGTCTTATCATTTTATCTATCTTTTCTTCCTCTCCAGATATTTTCTTCATATAGTTTTTGTTTCTCATACATGTTTTGAGTATTTAAGCAATTGTAGTCTCTATGTGATTGTTTTTTACCATCAGCCGTCAAATATGATTACTATATGACTTATAGACCCCCAACACACATAGCATCATAGATTCTGAAAGGTGTTAGATAAATACTTTATTCATATATTTTTAAATAAGAGCATGTGTGCATGGATATTTTTTATTTAAAAAAAAAATCAAATATAAGGTGTTGCTTTGCTGCCTATGCTAATCTTGAATTCCTTGGCCCAAATGATTCTTCTGTTTCAGACTCTTGAGTAGCTATAAATACAGACATGCTCTACATACCCAGCATGGTATACGGTTATGTTGCTTCTAAGTTACATTTAGCATTTCAGGGCTTGACTCACAACCTTTCCTTATAAATAGACAGAAATGGAAATCAAGCTTTTTGTTCCAGTTTCCAGCTAAGCCAGTGATACGGTGATAGATGTGTTTGCATAAATTCCATATGGAGCTGTGCAAGAAGTCTGCTGTACATAGCTAGTAGCAAGATTGAAGAGATATGTAGATAGGGTTAATTAAATCTTTCCAGGCAATTTTTGAAATTCTTTTACCTGTCTAGGCCAGTCTAGCTGTGAATCATATTTAGTATGCATATACACATCACCCAAAATTTATCAAATATTTGGCCATAGTTTTTTTGCTAATATTTTTAGGCATGATTTAATTTCCAGCATACATTTTAAAAATATTTTTCGTATTATTTGAGTTTAGTATTTTACCTTTTTAATTTAATTTCACAGTCACTCCTTAGAGTTTATATCTTTTCTTATATATTTTAGATATATTTACATACTCTATTCCTATGTCAATTTTATTTTATAATCCTGTTTTATAAAATTTATTTTAATATTTTAAAGTAGTTCATTGTCTTCAATAATATTGAACTGTCATTACTATAAAATTCCTCTTTTTCTTGATTATGATTATTTTTTAATAAGATTCTCTTTGTCCTGGGCACATTTTGTTTGATTTTAGTCCTTTGTTAGTTTTTTTCATGGAAAGCCTGATATCTTTAATAAATTTTCAGGATGTTCAGCTCTGCAGCTATGATTCTTTCCTCCTTCTCACTAAGATTGCTACTTGATACCTATTCATTCCCTTTTTATTGCTAGCTCTTCTATTTTCCTTCTCTCTTTGCCTTTATTTAAATATGAGGTCCTAAGTGTCTCTTGATCTATTTTGAGTTCACAAATTCTCCTATTGAATTTGTCTGTTGAATTAAATGCATTCATGATTAAAATATAATCAAGACAAAATTTAGATAAATTTAATATAATATTAATTTTTAAAATTCATAGTTTTCTGTTGATATTTCCCATCTTTTCATCTATTTGTGTTTCTATCATTTGTATAAATGTATATATCAATATGATATATATGTATATACACATAAATGTGTATAAGTATTCAGTCTTACTAGACCTATTAGGTGAAACATGTATATCCATCTGTAGTCCAGCTTTTCAGGCCCCCAATTCTTCTCATACTGGAGTTCTTCTAAAGTTTTTCTGCATAAGTAGCATAGAATGTACCTGAATATCAGCTGCTCTGCCTGATATTATCTCCCTTCATGGGAAGGTTTTTTTTGTCTATTGGCTAGATATGAGTGACTAAGATTCATTCAAAGGGTTCTTCAATAACTTAGAATTATGTCATGGTCATGAAAAGGTCAGTACACCGTTGACTTGCATAAAGTAAGCCCCCTTGCTTCTTAAGAAACTGGTAAGAATCCCTTGTGTTTTTAAAGCACCATGGGAAAGAGCCCACAGCCTTCTGATCTACTTACAGTAATGTCTGCAAATCCAGAATGAATATTGATTCAGAGTTGGAAACAGGCCTTCCCATTTCATTGATTTTTGCCTCTTAATTACCCTGAAAGTGTGAAGAGTTGCATGATTTTTTTCTAAGCTTCCAAGCTTCTAACTAGTTTCCCAATTCCTAGCTTTAGAAACTTCAGTGGCTTCTCTGTTCTGAAATGAGGTTTCTTCTCTAGGCCAAGTTCAGTCCTCAGTTTACACCAGATTTACAAAGGACATGAGGAAAGGGTGGGAAGGAGCTGGTCATCTAGAAAAGGCATTTTCCTTGCTACTTCTCCAGCATTTAGTTATTTTCTTCTAATTACAGAAATCATTGATTCCTTATGACCTTGTATCTCCTGTCAGTTTGTTTCACCTAAAGCATCATTTATCGTGTATTTCCCATCAATAATTTCCCATCAGCCTTTCTGTCAGGCATTCATTGACATTCCCTTTCTATGTTTGCTTAAAAAGTCATTTTCCACCAATAATTTCACATTGTACATTATGCCTTTAGCTGTAGATAACATTGAGTACAGCTTCACTTTACCATTCTACATAAAATAATTTGGTGGGATAATATATAAAATAGCTGCTGTTTTGCCAATTGAATTGTACATAGTTTTAAACTTTTGCTTAGTTTTAAAACACCCTTATATAAATCCAGCTAGTCAAAGCCTTACCTTTGGTTCTGATGACTCTTTTGCATGTAGTGTTTTAGTTACGTTATGTTGCTTTTCTAATAGTGTTAAAGTTTGTTTACTATCTGGTCACTTTTTTTACTTTGGTGTTTTTGTAGGATCCATATAAACACACTCATGAACAATTATATTTCTTTAAAAATTTTAAGATACATTTATTAAATTCCTTTAAAGTCAATTTCATTCCTGGAATAAAGTTGTTAGTAAAAAAAGAATTTCTTTTCATGATATTAGTTGTTCCTATCCAACATCATCTACTCTTTCCACTACTTCCTTTGCACCATTCAGAAAAAAATCAATGGTTTTGATGTGATGGTTGCTAGGGACTTCTAATTTTTACTATTATAACCATTAGGCTTTATTGCTACTAATAAAATGTTATTTTCTGTTTTATTACATTTCAAATTATTATAGTTTTATGTAGCTGAAGACATTTAAAAGTTTATTTTGATTTTATTTTAACAAGTATATTAAAATTTCTTGTGGATACTAATGAGTTTTTCATTCATTCTGCTGAATTTTTATATTTAGGTGAGTTTTATCTAATTTTATAGCATTTTATTTAATATAATGTTTATATTACCAGCAAAATGAGTAACAATATCAAAAGTTCTTGTGAATTTTTGCCTGGTTTTGAAAATTTTTTACATACATATCTTGTTAAATATAATTTTTACTATACTCTGTATCACAGATTTAATCTACTTATTGCTTCCTAAGAGTTTTAATTCTAAATAAATTCTGAATGTTGAAAATTATGCTTATGTCATTAATATCTTTCAGTTCATTGATGTAGTAAATATCATTTTAAAATTTTCTAATGTTGACATATATCCTCCAAGAATGATTATAAAGTAACATTGATTTTAGAGTTTTTACAGATAAGTTCATAAGTGAAATATGCCAGTGACTACTTGTATATGCTTTCTTAATTTAATTTATTTTGGCAACTGTACAAGCTTTATTAAATCAACTTGTCATTATCTTTTAGCACATTCAGAAATAAATTTTATTAGATAAGACATAGCAGTCTAGTGAAGGACTCAAACACCACCAGCAGAAACAAATATTTATATGCATAATTCATCTAACAGATTTGTATTTGCAACCATCCTTTGGTCTGATTAGCTATATTAGATTTATTTTCCCAAAATATTAGGTTAAGAAATATGTGATGCACATTACAATTTAGTCATAAGGCTTGCTCCTGTATTGCCAAAAACTCGTTTACCGTGTTTGGACTGAATTGTAATAATCTTTCCAAAGAATTCTTGGTTGAATATAAAAGATTTTAAATATATACTGAAGTTTAAATTTAGAAATTAAACATAATGAAAATAAAGAACTATAATATAATAAAAAAGATATTTAATTTTTACTGAGTTTGTTGAAATGAGGGCTCTGGACACAGGTCTCCTTTTACCTAAACCATCTGGGCTTAATGTCTGAATCCAGTTACATCATTGACAGGAAGAAACAGGAAATAAATCAGAGCAACATCTGTTTTCCACCTTAGACACATTCATCTATTGGATCCCATCTTTTGCAGCTGTTTTCCCTTTTGTTTTATAAACTTTGAAATATCTTAGTTCTCACAGATTCCAGCAACTTCAGCAATATTGGATAGTGACAAGAACTCTCTGCATTCCTTGGACAGTTTTTTGTTCATGATTACTAATCTAACATATCATTATAAAACAGATGAACAAATATTGTTACATTCTCTTTTAAAGTTATCATATGCCAAGAATGAATGATATACAGTATATTATAGACTATGAACCATAGCATACAAACAGAATGAAAAATACAGACCTTTGTTTAGGTAAAAATAAGAAACTATTAATAATGTTAACATTTTTGCCTATGGTTATTATTTTTGTACTTTAATGTTAATTTAAAAAATACATGTATTTATGTATTTAGAGTGGAGTGGGGTCTATAAACATGTCATGTACACACGTGGAGGTCAGAGGACAACTTGCTGGAATCAGTTCTTTCCTCCCATCATGCTAGTTCCGTGGATCAAAACTTAGATTTTGGGCCTAAAACGAATACTTTACGTGATCATCTCTTCAGCCTTTGCTGAGTCATCTCTGCAGTCTTATTTCTGGGCTATTTTCTTATTGATTTCAGGGGTTTTTGTTTGTTTGTTTCTCAAATCCATTGTCACATGCTTTATGTCAATATTTAATGAATAAGTTGAATATCCAATTTTGGTAGTGAAAAATATTGTTCAGGACAATAGCCATTGCATCTCCTTGGTCTCTTTTCTCTGCTCTCTATTTTTGTCTCGAGGTTTCAAGGTACATTTTAGGATGCTATGTCTACTTGACTCACTTCTCTCTTACTGCTTAATGGTAACTTCTTATACTTGCTTTAGTTTTATTTATTTATTTATTTATTTATTTATTTTTTGCATTTCTCATATTTGACACCTAGTTCATAAAGGCTTGAAATTCTTACAATGCCCAGGATAGTGTTATCCAACAGTGAGTTTTATATTCTTAGGATCTGTCCAGGAGAATTATAACCCTTCATTCCCCAATTGGTGAGTCAGAGATTGGTTAAGTCTCTGAGAAAAACTACTTGACACAGTGTCTTGTTTCTATCAAAACCCCATGGCACTGTGTCAAGTAGTTATTAAAGTTGATTAAGAAACTTCGCTGAAGCCCTCATAGAATGACCAATTTTGAGGACCTTTAAGTAGAGACATCACTACAGGTAGTACATTTGCATTTTACTATTCATGAGTCCAAAGAAAACTAGACATGAATCCTAAAGTGCAAGTGTGTAGCAGGGTGCCCGCTAATTGGTGTCAAAGAAAGCGGGATGTGCTTTGATATCAATTACACTAACCTCCAATTAGATCATTACTAGGGGCAGGTCTTGTGTTTAATCTAATGATTCATTAGCTGAAAAACTTGTGATGAGTTTTCACTTCCCATTAGTGAGACATCAAAAGCAAAATCCAGGCTGGAGGATCCAATCTCAAACTAAAGCACAGTACCCAGGACGCCTAAGTCCCCTACCTTCCGTTCTTTGAAGGCTTTTCTTGCTGAATTTCAAAGTCTTGTTTGCTATTCCATACGGAATACTGTAGATCTGAGTACATATGTAGGGCAGGGTAGAATGAATACAAAAAGAGGAATATTTAATTTTTGGTTGGAGTTGATGTTTTAGAATAATGAAAAGGAAAACTGTGGGCATATGGGCTTGTAGACAAAGATTTACAGTTAAGGAATCACCATATAAAGAAGAGGTTAAAATCAAGGTATTATCACATAAAGAAGAATTTAAAATCTAGGGAATCACTTTATGAGAAATGCTAGCTAATCCTTTTAAGATTCTTGCCTTGGGATTCTAGGAGAGCTAGAATTACTAAGAACATTCATTATATGTGCCCTTTTTACATATAACAGCCTTGAATATTACCCTATAAATCTAATCATACAGACTTCTGTAGATACACTAGATTGCCTTAGAAAAACTGACAAGACACTGGCAATACTGAAAGAGTCTATCCTGCCAGCTCTTATACAGAGGAATTGTCCTGTCCCCAGAGGGTAAACACCTGCTCTCCGAGGACTAAGTAGTCACTAATAACAATGAAAAAATGTCCTCTTAGCCCAAAATTGTTTTCTTTTTCAACAATCTTAGTCTTTTTCTGAATTGTGAGCAGCCTTTGAAGTGGGAAGGTGGTTGAGAGCTGGGTTATACATTAGGGAAATTAACAAATTACTAGCATGCATATTGCATAATTCATAAAAATTCTAACATAAATAAATACAGCAGGGAAATCTTTAAATGATACTGAAAAAAGGCATACTTTGAGTGGAGAAAAATAATATTTAGAACACAGTTAAGTATTAGAATGGGCAATTCTTTTCCTCTGAATGTCTCTAAAATACATATTCTTACCTATAAGAAATAGTTTATGATTGGACATAAAAGCTGAAAATATGATTGATAGAAGGCTCTTTAATATTTATCTTGCTGAGTGATCAGATTTAGTTTCAGGCAGCTCACATTGGTGATAACAGCCAGTGAAAATAATAACCTGGTATCAAAATTATATATAGCACTACATAAATTATATATGGCACTATATATTAAAATGTATGTATTGGAGGCATTAGTAATAGGAAAGGAGAGAGCAGATATTCATCAGGGAAAAGTGACGTGATTTAGTGAGAAATGGTATCACAGGCATCTGGAATGACTCCCATCTTTCTACTGACTTAGGTATATTGCTTATAATTCTGTAAAAAGAAATGAGAGAGAGAGAGAGAGAGAGAGAGAGAGAGAGAGAGAGAGAGAGAGAGAGAGAGAGAGAGAAAGAGAGAGAGAGAGAGGAGAGGGAATGAGGGATCTAGTTAGTTCAATGAAGACTGTGGTGCCTAGTGAAACATACCAGAGACAATTACCCATAGGCGATTGCTTAACAAGTATTATTGCTCCACATGCACACAACTTCTTAGGACAACTCTTGTTTGCTGCTATGACTTTAACAACTCATCTTGTTGGAGGTTGGAGGCTGTCTCCAAGAAATAAACTACTACTTTAACTTTTTACTTTGAGAGCTTCATTCATAAATACTTCATCTACATTACCCCTGACACCACCCCCAATTCCTCCTATTTCCTCATGATTCTGCCCAAATTTATGACCCCCTTTTTTTCATTAAAGTTACTTTATAACACACACACACACAAATAGAAACAACTTACTAACTCAATTACTATTGGTCTCTCATATGGGACAAAGGCTGACCATTGTGATTAGACACACCTATGTATATCTTGTTTGAAGGAAACATTTTCTCTCCTTGGCAGCCAATATTTATTCAGATTGAATTGGTATTCCTCTCTCTCTCTCTCTCTCTCTCTCTCTCTCTCTCTTCTCTCTCTCTCTCTCTGTGTGTGTGTGTGTGTGTGTGTGTGTGTATGCGTGTGTGTGTGTTGTACATTGTGTACAAATTTATGTGTGTGTACTTGCAAATGTGGATGCATGTGCAAGTGCACATAAATGAATGTATGTGGAAACCAGAGTCGATGTTCTGTGTCTTTCTTAACAGGCCCACCCCACCCCATCCCCCTTTTTAAGCCCTGGATCTTACCTCCTCAGACTGGCTGGCTAACAATCTTCAGGGATCTGTTTGACAAAGTTCCCCTGATGTTATAGACACGTGCATTGTTTTTAAATAGATGCTAGGAGTACCCAATTTTACATGTTAAACAATTGTTTTTCAACTGGATCATGTCTTCAGCCATGGATTTTTATGTCTATTCCATTGATTTGGTTAGCATTTTTTCCAGATAAATGATTAAAGATTTCCCATTTCCCCTATAGAATGACTCTATAATTATTATATAATAAATTTTAAAACTCACAAAGAACTCGGGAATTTAGTTGTGGAACAGAATGTTCAGATCCCAGGTAAGTATACTAGGAATGCCATTCATTTTTATGAGGGAGTATGCACTGATAAGCCTATTCCAGCAAGAGTTAGAATTGAGTTTTATTTGCTGAATATTGAAGTCTGGGAATGATCTCCAGGGAACTCTGAATAAAGAATTATTTCACAGGCACAAAGCTGGTTGAATTATCATACTGCACATGACAAACAATTGATATGGCTACATTCCAGGCATGGCACAAAGTGAATGCCATCCCTTTCACCTATTCATGGATCTGAACTTAGCAGCAGCAGCAGAATGCTCAGCTACTTAGAGTCATCCTTTATTGTGAGTACTTCTGTGAAGTTCTCATAATTCCAACAGCTGACTAGAAAGCCATCATTTTATTTTAATTAGGAGGTGAGACTTGTACCTCTCTAGAGGAAAGTATTATTGCCAGGTTAGTTACAAGAGATTTTTCAATTGAAATGGCTTCAGCTCTTATCCTAAAGAAACACAGAAATGCTTATTAACAAACAGGTTTAAAATAAAGCTATATTAGTGACATTTATTAGTAAACATTAATTCTCAGAAGTTTTCATTTTTCTCCTCTTTAGAAGCTCTTCCTTATAGGGTGAATGTAAAAGAGAAATTCATGTGGTTTTCTTTGATATTGCTTTAAATAATTCTGACTTTATGGTGTTGGATAAAGCATATTTGAAATTTGAGAACACTTCATAACTTTTCTTGACTACAGGTCTAGACTTCTCTTAGGTAACGGACATAAAAGAGAGTTTATTCCATTTGTATATGTATGTATGTATGTATGTATGTATGCATGTATGTATGTATATATTCATTTATTTTACATTCTTATAGCTGTTCTACCACCCCCCACCCCCACCCCCCACACCATTGGTCTCCTCTTGACAGAGTCCCTCCCTTCTCCTCTAACAAGCTCTGCAGGGTTCATCCTCTCTCACTGAGGTCAGACTAGGCAGCCCAGTTGTGGAAAGGATTCCATAGCCCCTACTCCAGTTATTAGGGGATCCACATGAAAACCAAGCTACACATCTGCTATATATGTGCCAGGGCATTGTTCCAGCCCATGTATTCTCTTTGGTTGGTGTTCAGTTCCTGGGAGCTCCCAAGAGTCCAGGTTAGTTGACTCCTGTTAGCCTTTGTGTGGAGTTTCTATCCCTTTTAAGACCTTCAATCCTTCTCCCAGCTCTTCCATAAGACTTCCATAAGAACTGTTTCAGTCAGCTGCTGGGTGGAGCCTCTCAGAGGACAGTTATGATAGGCCCCTGTCTGCAAGCACAGCATAGCATAAGTAATAGTGTCAGGGATTAGTGCCTGCCTATGGGATGCATCCCAAGTTGAGCCCACACTGGATGGCCTTTTATTCAGTCTCTGTTCCATTTTTGTCCCTGCATTTCCTTTAGATAGGAACAATTCTGGGCCAAACAGTTTAGAGACAGATGGGTAGCCCCATGCCTCAACTGGGAGCCATGTCTATCTACTAGAGGTAGTCTCTTTAGGTTCCATCTACCCATGGTTGGGCACTTTGGCTAAGGTCATCCCTATTGAGTCTTGGGTGTCTGTCACATCCCAGGTCTCTGGGCCTTTCTAGAGGTTCCCCACACACACATCCCATTCTCTGCTGCTGCATATTTCCATTCATTCTCCTGGGCCTCTGGGCTTCTCTCCTGCCCTCACATACCTGATCTTGCCACCATTTCTCCTTCCCATCCCCTCTCCACCTAGGACACTTCCTCCCTTTGTATTCCCTGGTTATTTTGTTTCCCCTTTTAAGTGGGTTTGAAGTATTCACACTTGGGCCTTCCTTCTTATTAAGCTTCATATGGTCTCTGAGTTGTATCATGGGTATTCTGTACTTTTTGGCTGATATCCACTTAGCAGTGAGTATATACCATGCATTGTATCTGGGTCACCTCACTCAGGATGATATTTTCTAGTTATGGCCATTTGTCTGAAAAACTCATGATGTCCTTGTTCTTAATAGTTGAATAATATTCCATTGTTTACACATTTTTTTGTATCTATTCTTTGGTTGAGAGTCACTGGGTTGTTTCCAGCTTCTGGCTATTACAAATAAGATTGCTACGAGCAGAGTGGAACACATGTCCTTGTCGAGAAAATCTTTTGGGTATATGCCCAGGAGTGGTATAGTTGGGTCTTCAGGTAGAACTATTTCCAATTTTCTGAGGAATCTCCAGATTGATTTCCAGAGTGGTTATGCCAGTTTACAATCCCACCAGCAATAGAGAAGTGTTCCTTTTACTCCACATCCTTGCCAGCATTTGCTGTCACTTGAATTTTTGATCTTAGCCATTTTGATTGGTGTAATGTGGGATCTCAGGGTTGTTTTGATTTTCATCTCCCTGATGACTAAGGATGTTGAACATTTGTATAAGTGCTTCGCAGTCATTTGAGATTCCTCTGTTGAGAATTCTGTTTAACTCTGTATCCCATTTTTTAAATTGGGTTATTTGGATTTTTAGAGTCTAACTTCTTGAGTTCTTTGTATATTTTGGATATTAGCCCTCTATCAAATGCAGTGTTAGTGAAGATCTTTTTCCAATCTATAGGTTGCCATTTTGTTCTATTAACAATGTCTTTTGCCTTACAAAGCTTTTCAGTTCCATGAAGTATCATTTGTCAATTGTTCATCTCAGAGCCTGAGCCATTGGTGTTCTGTTCAGGAAAATTTCTCCTGTGCCTATGGGTTTGAGGCTATTTCCACTTTATATTCTAATAGATCTTGTTTTATGTTGAGATCCTCGATTTACTTGGACTTGAGCTTTGTACAAGGTGATAAATATGGATCAATTTTCATTCCGCTACATGCTGACTGCCCATTAGACCAGCACCATTTGTTGAAGATGCTTTCTTTTTTCCACACTATGGCTTTGGCTTCTTTGTCAAAAGTCAAGTGTTCAATAAGCTGAACAAAATTGTCTGTAGAATAGCAGTCACTATTTTACATCAAATGGGACCCAAGCTCTTGTTTCAGATCATTTAGCTCTCTTGACTTACCTAGATACCCTTCATGATCTGTAAGCCTTGGAGGTTTTAGCACCATATTTAACTAAAATCCTGATTCTTCAATGAATTTTTGTTTCTGTGCTGTAAATTAAATATAGCCATTTTATCCATAATAATTTCTCATAGTTACGTGTTAGATGTGAGCATCTTTGTGCTTTGGGCGTCTCCTTCTTTTCTCTAAATCTCATTAGCAGATGCTAGACTGGAATTTTGGCCCTTGATATATATCAACTCCTTTTCACTCTTTTCTTTATAAATTTATTTAATTTTTTGAGATTATTTATCACTTCTCCCTTCCCATTTCTCCCTCTAAACTCTACCATTTACCCTCTATGTTCTTTAAATTTATGGTCTCATTTTTCACTAATTGGTATTACATCACACACAAATAAGACTGCTATGAGCAGAGTGGAACACATGCCCTTGTCGAGAAAATCTTTTGGGTGTGTGTATTCCCAAAGATAATCTGTTTAGTATGTACAATGCTATTTGTATGTATGTTTTCTGGGCTGACTGTTTGGCTATCGACTATCAGTGTGCTCCTTGCTGGGGATGACTATCTTTCCTGTTCCCAGCCTCTCTCAGCTGTCTATAGATTTTGTGTAGGGTTGAGACCTGATGAGCTTTTCTCCATCCACTTTAGCATGCTAATTGGTGTCATTTTTGTTCACTCACATTTTCAATCTTTTCAATGTTTATCTACCCAGGCCCTAAAGAGCAGCAAGTTCTAGGGTTAGACTTATTTTAGGTCTTTAAATTTTTAGTATTTGTTTTTTTTTTGTGTGTTTGTTTTTTTTTTTTTTGGCCAATAAGTTTGCCTTTGTAGCTAGATCTTAAACCTAGAGTAAAACGTTGGTGTTGTGGAAATGTTTATAATATTAATTGCTAAAATTTGGAGTCAGTTATAATGTTTAGTAAAAGAGGAAGAAAAATAAATTATAGTATGTCTTTCCCATGGATTAGTTTGCCTCTATTATTTCTTTTGTGAAGAATTTATAATCATATGGAAAATGTAAGAATTAAATCAAAGACACACTAAAGAGAGTTTGTATATAGAGCATTACCATGGCGTGTAAGAACCATATGTATGGAATAATGTGTCAGTGGGTAGAAATCAATCAAAATGATGTATTATTGTTTATGTGTGTTTTTGGAGTGATCTGTCATGGTTTTCTTTCCTATTTATATTGTGCTTCCCCCTTACAGAAATTTTTCTGTAATAAGACAATAAAGTTATACATCCATTTCTGAAAACACAGTTTGATTTTACAAAAACTGTTTTAACAACTTTTGATCTTTAAAAAATTATATGAATCTGCTAAAATTGAACCATCTAGTACCAGTTTTGTGTCAGGTTTGATGACAGTAAACCTCAGTTTGTGGGGATGTTGTTCTGGGAAAATTTCCCTTTTCTACCTCAGAAAAGCCATTAGAAATTTCTGTGCCTACTCTTAAACCTGTAGAAGTATTGATAAGATAGTACACAGAATTTCAAAGGTTTCTTGTAGTTAGACTTATTCAGGGCTGTTATTAGACTAATATATAGAAATATCTAAAACGTATGAGATGGTCTGTTTCATTGATTTGGTAGTGGAAGAAAAGCCAGATGGCTACATGGTAACCTGCATTTTCAGGCCATAGCAAGATCAAAATAGGTTAGGGAATTTTTCTGAAGACAGATAAGGTTCACATATACCAGAGAAGACCAGCATTTAGTGAACTTAAATTCTATTTAATAGGGATTCTACCCAGGCAAATAATTCATGAAGTAGAGAATTGGTAACTAAGGGGTTCTTAGTGCTGCAATATTAGGAAACCTATAAATCAGAGAAGACCTAATTAAAAGAATATCATGGGAAGGGAGCCCAGAAATCCCATAGAGTTTCCAGGAGACAAAAAGGCAGACTTTATAATAGTGCTTGGCTCCAAAGAGTGCCTGCTACTAGTTTGTGACAATGCCAGATAAGTCAGAAGTTTTTAGTCTCCCCAGTTGGACATCATTTTCATTTTACAAATCTGTGGGGTCAGAATGTGGAATTGCCAGCCGGAACATAGGGGAAAGAGTTGGGATAGAAAGAGAGACAATGATGATGACATTCCTTGGGGAAAATAGAAACTCTGCACTTGGATTTATAGAAATATTGATTATTATATGAGACTATGTACTTAAATATAGGAGAAGGGAATGTTCATAACCATGATAGGAGACACTGAGCATTGTCTTTCAAAGTGAAGACACAATAGCCTTTTTATCTAAGGACTTTTTCTGTTGTCCATTCCCTGATAATAGCTACAAAGGCACCTTATCTATGGAAATAACCCCCAATTAATGAAAGACTGATGGGAAATGACAAGAAAACACTCCAGGTCACTATTTACTCACATGGGATACACTCAACATAGGTGCTTCATTGCCACCGAGTGTTTCCTGCTAGGATTGAGTTCCCTGTACACTCTGTAGTCAACCATTCCATCTAGCCTCCTCTGTCGGCTTCCTTCTATTTCTGTCTGCATATTCCCATCTTTTCATCTGTACTTATAGAATCATAATCCCAAAATCAAATTTATAAAATCCTTGTTTTAATGTCTACAGGCTGGCAAATCCAACTTATGACAGGTGATACCAGAGTAGTCTTAGAAGAGAGTTCCCTAAGATAAGACTTTGGCTACATGATAACTTTGGAGTTACTGTCACACTGAAACTACCAATATTTCTCTTATAATATACTGATATTGCATAAATACAGAAGAAGGAGATCAAGTAACTTTTCAATGATTGCAGTGCATGGACAGTGAAGAGACAATGGTAAGTGAAATGTTCATTAGTTTCTAATTGCTGTTTAAAACATCCAGAGATGACAAGAGGCTCCATCATCTTAACGGTCAGTTAAATCCATACTCTCCATGTAACATTTAAACAAGTTATTTAATTTCATTTACTAGAGAGAAGGTTGTTTCCTTTTTGCTTTCAGGTGAGTGTGTGCCTGACACCAAATTCTTTACAAATTGCAAAAGGGCACATTATCTCTCGCTCTCAACTGTCCCATTAGTTAAAAGTGGCATGGAATAATGAGAAATATTTAAGTTGCTTTTACCTTTTAAATTGGTGTTTGACTTAATGAAAACTAAGAGCATAGAAACCAAGAACCTCTTAGAAAATTGACCTATGCCTTGTAGATGTGCAACAAATTTAGATGAATAAATGTTACTTTAGAACTGAGGTACACTGTATTTTTTCTGATGTTGGCTGAAGCTGTAGCAGGTAAAATGGGAACTTATTACACTCAGATTCTACTTTTCCTAAAGTTACCTCCACTGATGCTGGTAGAGGATACTACACTGGATAAATTTATGCATATTTGATTCAACGGGTAATCCATGGGGCAATCAGTCCTAATTTGTATATCTACAATAAAACTCCTAAACTTAGGGCTCAGGAACATGGAAGAAAAAGGTAAACAAGACTATAAAAGCCAGAGGATTAGAGGTCCCCTTTGTCTTTAGTTATGACAGGGAAGCTACATTGTGAAATAGCTACAATACAGCTTCCTAAACAAGACCTGAACACTAGTAACACCAGTTTGAATTCCAAAAATATATGGAGAAATTCAATTGGATTCACGCATAGATGATTAATGATTACTGAGAGAGAATTAGTCTTCCCTGGGATGAGCCCTCTAATTAGTTATCTACTATCAGCACTAAAATCATATATATACAAGAAAGACTAAATAGACCCAGCAGGTTTTATATGTGTGTGTCTGTGTGTGTATTTCTCCTCCTTGAAGTAATACTTTTGAAGAAAGAAAAAGTTGTGTTTAATACCACAAGTCTGACATTCCCACTACTTAGAAGCAGAAGGATCACAAGTTAAAAGTTGGTTTGTGCTATACAGTGAGTTGAAGGCCAGCCTAAGTAACTTAGTACAATCTTGCCTCAAGATAGACAGACAGAGACATAAACAGACAAAAGAGGAACTGAATATTTTCTTTTTCCTGTATAAGGAAACAAAAGCTACAACTGTTAGGAGGAATCCTGATTGCATTGCCACAGGATACAGCTGTTTCATGTTTGAATGAGAAGAATTTGTTTAAGATATATGGAAGGTAAGTTGATTACTGGAGACAACATACTTGCAAAAACTTGAAAGAAATGTTTTGTTTTGATTTGCAAGAGTAAATATTTATAAGAACTTGAATCACATATTCTAGTCCTCTGGTCCAAGTTGTACTGAGTTGTACTGCTGAACCAAGTATCCCCACATTGCTGTGCAACTGTCACCAAAGTCCAGTTTTAGAATTTTGTTATTTTTACTGCCTACAGGCTTAGACAGAATGAGCTAGGGAAAACATTTAATGTTCCCTTTTTCAACAATTGTCAACCTTTGTCAACAATTACAAATGGTTCATATGACTACTCTAGGTCACATCTCCATCCAGCTCCTTGCTACCACACCAATCTCAAGACTTGTTCTCAGACCCACTGTGGATACCACTTCTATTTTTCTATTAGGAGAGGATTTTATCTTAAAAGTGTTATCTTCACATGAGTTAAATTGCAAGGTTATCCATAAAACACCAAAATTAAACATGCCAAAAGAGAAGCCATATTGTTAAAAATGCCCACTTAGCCCTCCCAGACATTTCAACCCACCCTTTACTGACCTTCAATAGTTCTCCACACTTCTTCCTATTTATTAAATAAGAGAATGCACACAGATTCATGTTGGTAAGTGAGAACTATCCACAGTCACGTGAAGACACAGTGAAATCTCTGGTTCCATATATAGATAAGAGAAGAAAACCTTCAACTCTATTTCCTACTCTTCAGGAGCCTGGCACTTTCCCAGCTACAGGAGAATGAAGACAGCTTGGGGGTTTTTCTTTTATCTCATAAATGATGATGGTACTGTTGCATCTTCAGGTTTTGAGACAAGATAGGATAAAAATAAAGTTAGAACAGAGAAGTGGAGATTCTTCTCCAGTTAGGTATTTCTCCCAAAATAAGTTGAGAACTACAGTGTTGGGAAGACAAAGACAACAAAAACAGAAGGATTGTGGGAATCGACTACATATTGCTCCTAGGGACCAGGGAAAACTGAAAAATAAAATAGAATAGAAAATTTAATTCCACCATTTTTCTATTGTATTAGTCATCTTTTCATCCTCCTCTTCTTGTTTCCTTTCATCATCATCTTTGTCTTTCTCACTTTCATCCTCATTCTCTTCATCCATAGGTATGCCTTCATCATATCACCATCATCATTTTCATCATCATCTTTACCATGTTTACCATCACCATCATCTTTCCCCTTTCTTCCTTCATTATCCATATCAGCAAAAAGAACTGCAAATTATGTGACTAAATATCTTTGACATTTCCTAACGCATTTGTACCTGCATCAGAATAGTCTGTAAACCAGGTCAAAAGGTTCTGTGGTTCCTCATGCTGCTGCTTCCTATAGTTCTTATTATGCATTAGACTTGCAAGTTTTGTCAAACCTTTTCCAGATTTCCATTTGATTCTTTTGGACTTTGAAGATAGGTCATTACTCCTATTTAGATGTAATCTTTTGGAGACAACTTTGTTTTCAAAGTAAAGATTCTCATCAAAACAAAACACCATTCTATACTCTGATTTTATTTCTTCAAATCTGTCACTTCATCTGTGGTCAAATAATGCAGGGCTTTATTGTCCTCCTATTCAAGCAATACAGACACTTGTGAATGGTTGACAAATGTTGTCACTAAAAATTTTGGGATATGTGTCATCAATTTTTACCTCCACTGAGAAAGAAATGGCTAGTGGGGTTTGTTGTATCTTGTTTACTTTCAAATTTTTCTCACAGCTTGTTCATTAAGTCTGTCTGCTTCATTCTGTACTTCACTGATATGTTTAATAGCTCGTTACTATTATTTTCTCCTTTTGTCAGGCCAAGAGAGATTGACATACACTCCAGCCCCAGGAAAGGAACCAGTCTGGGTTTCTTGGACTTACACAGGAACATGGATTGCTGTTTCAGGGCCATGCCATGAGAGAAGTGTCCAACACCCCTTTCTGGCCTTTGTTGGAACCAGGCATACACATGGTATCCAGACATACATGCAGGCAAAATACTCTTACACATAAAATAAATAAAAATAAATTAATCTTAACAAAAATATAGAATGCCTACAGTCTTGCCACAGAATATATACTCAGAAGAGATTACAGTCTGACTCATCTACAACTCACTACATTCGTGCACACCTGGTGGATTCTAATATTGGACGTGGATTTTAATGTTGGAGGACTCAGAAGGAAGTTTTTCTTGTTCAAGTGTCTCAGCCAAGAGAAATGTCTGACTTCTCTCCAATTTTTTTTTTACTTAGTTTTGAATTGGGATTTTTAATATATGCTGCTCTTTTCTTTTAATTTTTTCCATTTAAAAATTATGCTACATTTTTAAGTCTCCAAATGCATGACCTCCCCTTAAAAGTTATTTTATTAGTTTGTTTTACTAATTTTAAACATGTTAGTTTGCCCTGTTATTTTGTATCTTATCTATTTTTATTGGTGGCATAGTTGTTATTTTAATTATTTTTCACATATTTAAGTCTTTTCTTCCTTTCCTTCTCGCTGTCTCTGTCTCTGTCTGTCTCTCTTTCTCTCTCTCTCTCTCTCTCTCTCTCTCTCTCTCTCTCTCTTTCTCTTTTTTTCTCTCTTCTATAATTCAGTGGTTCTAACTCAAGGCTTTTACCCAGTGGTGAGTGTTCTAGTGTTATATTTCTAAGTTAGTTACATCCCAAGCCTTGGATTAATTTTAGATTAAACTCTCACTGTGTGTCTTAGTCTTCCCTCAAATGTGTTACATAATTGAGGTAGACTTCAAATTCATTATTTCCGCCCCTGACATTGAAATGCTAGAATACAGTTCTGACTTCATTCTGTCTGTTTCATCTCCCAAGTTTTGAGCAGTAAAGATTGGTCTTTAAGAAAATGTTGCTTGCCGGCTGGTGGTGGCACACACCTTTAATCCCAGCACTTGGGAGGCAGAGGCAGGCGGATTTCTGAGTTTGAGGCCAGCCTGGTCTACAGAGTGAGTTCCAGGACAGCCAGGGCTACACAGAGAAACCCTGTCTCGAAAAACCAAAAAAAAAAAAAAAAAAAAAAAAGAAAAAGAAAAAGAAAATGTTGCTCACTAAAGTTAGTAAATAGTACTCAAATTTAGAATAGTTGTTTATACAAATAGACATATATGAAGATAGAAATGAATGGAAAGAAAGCAATCTATAGATTAATGTTTCTGATCATAATTTTAATGTTATTTTTTTAAGAACTTCTTTCAGAAACAATTCCAGCATTCATTTGGGACATGCCAAAAGAACAATGTTGAAGGCATTATAATATCTATTTTTAAAACATCACTAAGCCATAGTAACAATAAAAAGGTAGAACCATAGATTGAGATAGAGAACATGTCTAAAAACCTAAAAATTCATTTACAGAATAAATCATTCAACCTATAAATGGGCAAATGTTCTGAAAAGATGATTCTGAAAACAAGAAGTACAAATAGTCAATAATTTAAGAAAAATGCTAAATATATTTAGTCATCTTATATAGAATGACTATTATTTTTAAAAAGTGTGAGAGAAAGAACCTTTACACACTGTCTATGAAAATATAAATTACTATAGCCACTCCAGAAATTTCTTTACACTAGTAGTATAGTAAAAATTATTTTAAATCTCAGCCTGAATCTTCTACCCCACCTTGATCATTGAGTTCCTGGATGAAAGACACACTCAGATTTTATAATTTTAATAAGCCTTAAGCAGCACAATAGCTGGGCAGCTGCCTACCCACCATCCTGTTAGAATAACAGGATCAATAACCCTGAATAATTCTTACTATTTACTATGTTCCATCTGGGCTGCTTTTAACTCCAGCTTACATGCCCCATCTTTATAGGTCAGCTAACCCATGGTGGTTGGTCTTTCCTCCTCTCTTGTATGATTTTCTGACATTCATGGCTGCTTCATCCTCCTCCTTCCCTCCTCATGAGTCCCTCTGATCCAACTCCCTCTCCCTAAACCTCAACCCCATCTATGTCTCTTCTGCCAAATATTGGCTGCTGGCATCTTTATTTAACAATCACAATTAACTGGGCTCAGGGTCACTTAAACAGCATCTAGGTGCAAACTCTTTTGTCTTTGAGGGCCCAAATTAGCATTAGAATACAAGTAGCATCAGGCCAACCCACTATGAAGTAGGAATATGGCTGCCATTTGATACATCTGTGCCACTTGTGAGTATAAGACCGAAGAAAACAGATAAGCATATATAATGAACATCTACATACATGCATTGCAGTACTGTTTATAAATGTAAAGCTGCACAACCTCTGTAGATACATATGAATATATGAATAAGAATCACATGCACACACATTCTCACATGTATATCACTCATATATGTATGTTTTTATATTCTAGAGTATTTTTCATTCATAAGAAGAAAAATCCCATATTGGGCTAGAACAAAGAAGTAATCTCAGGCAGGAATCTAAATCCTAAGCTAGAACAAAGAAGTAATTTCAGGCAGGAATATAAATCTTAGGCTAGAACAAAGAAGCTGGCTTCAGACATGAAAATGACTTTTTTCTAGGACAGGGTAGTTGGTTCAGATATTTTGGTCATCCTGATAAGCCCTCCCAGAAACAGTGATCATGGGAGTGATCATGGTACTTTGTTTATAGCTTGCTTGTTCCTTGACTATTTGCATCTGTTGTATTGCTAGTTCCTCAACCTAGAACTGACTTTAATATTTGCATGTAATTAAAATGGTATAAAATATCCAATAAAAAAAGAACACAGAGAACATACTTAAAAAGATGAAGAAAAATCTCATCAACTGTAGAAAAAAATGGTAGAATGGCAGATGAACCTATTTAAATGAAATAAGTCAGATGAATAAGAATTGATGCCAATAGTTTCCATATGTAGAAGTTTTAATATAAAATGAATGAAGTAGATGGATGACTATTGAAGGCTAAGGAGCTTTCAAAGGGGTGAGTAGAAAGCCAAAAGAGGAGGCAGGTATATATAATCAGATCACATTTCATCCGATTGCTGTTGGCAGGTTGCTAGACTAGTTTGTTGTATGCTGATTCTAAGTAGAAAAACTAGAAAAACCCTAAATACACAAAATGATTCAAACATCACATCAATTCTATAAGATTTTTATATTGATTTGTGTGAAGGCAGGCCAACATTCATCAAATGGAATAAGAAAAAAAATGGCATTTATCTCGGTCAAAGATCACAGCCCACTTCTCCCAGACAGTGCATATTTTTGGTTTTGTTATCTATGGCTCACAATAACATCAAGACAAAATTTCAGTAAAAACAATCTTTAGTTGTTTAGAATTATTTAAATAGTTCTCAACTATGTCCAATAATTAGTTTAAAAATTTTAGTCGGTATCTTGTTCATTAAATTATCATGTTTTGAACTGTATTTTCAATTTATCAGGGACTAGAAATTTAGAGAGTAGAAATTCCACAACAAGAATATCTGTGCTCTGGTGAGATTTTTATTGAAGAGATGCAAAAATTAAGCCAGTAGGTGATAAGGGAGAGAAGAGCCAAGCTGAGGGAGAAAAGATGGAGGGAGTGGGGAAGGTTCTTCAAGAGAGATAAATGAGTATGCTGTAAAGTAAGCTCTGAATCTGTCTCAGAGTACTTTCACAGTCCAGGGCCAGCAGAAAAGAAAAAAGTGGGGTGTGAATTTGCTCAGCATGTGCAATCCACTATTGATGTTTTCTCTTTTTATTCTTTAGTAATTTCTGTGCCTGGTGATTCTGTTGCTCTTTTACCTTTTAGATAACAATCAGAAGTAGATTCTAAAGTCTTTAGCCTAATGAATGTGTTGATTTACTCAATGCCCTGATTACTACTCGATTTTAACACAGTTGTGAACAAATGAAGCATTCTTAATAATTGAATGGAACGATTAATAAAAAATTTAACATTAAAAATTTTCTCTTTAGTAATATAGCCATTATTGAGCTGTTATAATCAATTTTTAACTATGAAAAAAACAACACAGTATCATTAAACAATGTTGTTAGGCTGGTTGGATAACTACATTATTTGGTCTACAGAAAGTGATAATTGTACAATTTAGTCCTCATATATTTTTCTCTGTCAAGCCATAATTTTAATTCTGTGTAGAGAAAAGATGGACACTTATTCATAATAACCTCAACATTTTAAAATAAGAATACTGCTGAGGCTTTTCCGTTTGGCTGGGGCAGATACCTAGCTGGTCTGCTCCTATGAAGACACCATGTCCTAAGACATCCTAGAGGAACAACTGCACTCAGAGCAGCATGTAAGAATCCTCTCCCACTACCCTATGCCACAGAGCTATAGCTGGGACCCAGAGGCACTCAGGACCTATCAGTCACCAAACCCCACCCTTCTGGAATACACTACCCTTTTGGCCCTCCCTTGATCCTTTTGGCTAGGGCAGACACCTAGCTGGTCTGCTCCTGGGAAGACACCATATCCTGAGGCATTCTAGAGGAGCCACTACACTCAAAGAAGCAGAATTTCAGGATCCCAGAGGCAGCCTGAGTCCCAGGAGTTCTTCTACCCAGGAGCTCAGGATCACAGAGACATCTGAACTCTGAGGAGTTCTGACACAAGCAAGATAACTGGAAAGACAGGCTCCAGTCAGAGACAGTGAGTGCAGGTAGCACCAGAGTTAACCAGATGGTGAAAAGCAAGCACAAGAATATAAGCAACAGAAACCAAAGTAACTTGGTATCAGTCAGAATGGCTAAGATCAAAAACTCAGGTGATAGTAGATGCTGGCGAGGATGTGGAGAAAGAGGAACACTCCTCCATTGTTGGTGGGATTGCAAGATGGTGCAACCACTCTGGAAATCAGTCTGGCAGTTCCTCAGAAAATTGGACATAGCATTACTGAGGACCCAGCTATACCACTCCTGGGTATATACCCAGAAGATGCTCCAACATATAACAAGGACATATGCTCCACTATGTTCATAGCAGCCTTATTTATAATAGCCAGAAGCTGGAAAGAACACAGATGTTCTTCAACAGAGGAATGAATACAAAAAAATGTGGTACATTTACACAATGGAGTATTACTCAGCTATTAAAAACAATGAATTCATGAAATTCTTAGGTAAATGGATGGAACTAGAAAATATCATCCTGAGTGAGGTAACCCAATCACAAAAGAACACACATGGTATTCACTCACCGATAATTGGATATATAACCATTGAACTGATCAAGGGGTTCACAATGGAGGAGTTAGAGAGAAGACTGAAGGAGCTGAAATAGTTTGCAGCAGCATCAGCAGAGCAACAATACCAACCAGCCAGAGTTCCCAGAGTCTAAATCACCAGCCTGGGAGCACATAGGGAGGGACCCTTGGCTTCAGCTGTCTATGTAGGGGAGTGTGGCCTTGTAGGGCATAGGTGGGAGAGGAGATCCTGGTCCTATGAAGGCTGGATGCTGAGTGTGAGGGAATTCGAGGGTGGGGAGGTGGGAATGGGGGCAAAGAAGCAGGAGGAGGGTGGATGGGATAGGGAATTCCTGGGCCAGGGGGCAGGGGGAGAAATGGGGTAAGGGATAACATCTGAAATGTAAACAAAATATCCAATTTTTTAAAAGTTAAGAAAAAAAAAAAAATCTGCTGGATAGACTCCTAGCTGGTCTGTGCCCATGAAGACACCATATCCTGACCCATCCTAGAGGATCGGCTGCATTCAGAGCAGTTGACTCCTTGCTGGTCTGCTCCTGTATAGACACCATATCCTGACCCATTGGCATGGGTTCCTTCCTGTCTGAGACAGTACCCTGAGCAGACCGTGGTAGCTAGCTAATCCCATAACACCCAGAGCTAACAGGACTCCCAGGAGCATTTACACCTAGGATATCAGGATCACAGGATCACAGAAACAGCTGGACTCTGAGGAGTTCTGACACAACCAAGATAATAGGAGAGACAGGCTCCAATCAGAGATAGTGCAGGTAGCACTAGAGATAACCAGATGGTGAAAAGCAAGTGTAAGAACATAAGCAACAGAAACCAAGGTTACTTGGCATAATCAGAACCCAGTTCACCCACCATAGCAAGTCCTGGACACCCCATCACACCAGAAAAGTAAGATTCAGATTTAAAATCACTTCTCATGATGATGATAGAGGACTTTAAGAAGGACATAAATAACTTCCTTAAAGAAATAGAGGAGAACACAGGTAAACAGGTAGAAGCCCTTAAAGAGGAAACACAAAAATCCCTTAAAGAATTGCAAGAAAACACAATCAAACAGGTGAATGGATTAAACAAAATCATCCAGGATCTAAAAACGGAAGTAGAAACATGAAGAAATCACAAAGGGAGATTATCTTGGAGATAGAAAACCTAGGAAAGAGATCAGCAGTCATAGATGCAAGCATCACCAACAGAATACAAGAGACAGAAGAGAGAATTTCATGTGCAGAAGATACCATGGAAAACATTGACACAACTGTCAAAAAATGCAAAATGCAAAAAACTCCTACCCAAAACATTCAGGAAATTCAGAACACAATGAGAAGACCAAACGTAAGAATAATAGGTATAGAAGAGAAAAGATTCCCAACTTAAAGTGCCAGTAAATATCTTCAACAAAATTATAGAGGAAAACTTCCCTAACCTAAAGAATGAGATGACCATAAACATACAAGAACCCTACAGAACTCCAAATAGACTATTCCAGAAAAGAAATTCTCCTGTCACATTAATAATCAAAACACCAAATGCACAAAACAAAGGAAGAATATTAAAAGCAGTAAGTGAAAAAGTCAAGTAACATATAAAGGAAGACTTATAAGAATTACCAAGACTTCTCATCAGAGACTATAAAAGCTGGAAGATCCCGGACAGATGTCATACAGACCCTAAGAGAACACAAATGCCAACCCAGACTACTATACCCAGAAAAACTCTCAATTACCATAGATTGAGAAACTAAGATATTCCATGACAAAACCAAATTTATATAATATCTTTTCATAAATTAACCCTAGATGGAAAACTCAAACACAAGGAGGAAAACTGCAACCTAGAAAAAGCAAGAAAGTTATCTTCCAACAAATCTAAAAGAAGATAGCTACACAAACATAATTCACCTCTAATAACAAAAATAACAGGAAGCAACAATTACTTTTCCTCAATATCTCTTAACATCAATGGATTCAATTCCCCAGTAAAAAAACATAGGCTAACAGACTGGATATGTAAATAAGACCCAGCATTTTGTTGCATATAGGAAACGTACTTCAGTGAGAAAGACAGACACTTCCTCAGAGTAAAAGGCTGAAAAACAATTTTCAAACAAATGGTCCCAAGAAACAAGCTGGAGTAGCCATTCTAATATCGAATAAAATTGACTTTCAACCAAAAATTATCAAAAAAGATAAGGAAGAACACTTCATACTCATCAAAGGAAAAATCTACCAACATGAGCTTACAATTAGGAACATCTATGCTCCAAATGCAAAGGCACCCACATTCATAAAAAAAAAAAAAAATTACTAAAGCTCAAAGCACACATTGTACCTTACATAATAATGGAGAATTCAACACTCCACTCTCAGCAATGGGAAGATCATGTAAAGAAATTAAACAAAAACACAGTAAAATAACTGAAGTTATGAACCAAATGGATTTAACAGATATCTATAGAACATTTCATCCTAAATTAAAAGAATATACCTTCTTCTCAGCACCTCATGGTACCTTCTCCAAAATAGACCATTTAATTGGTCACAAAACAGGCCTCAACAGATACAAGATGATTGACATAATCCCATGCATCCTATTAGATCAACATGGACTAAGGCTGGTCTTCAATAACACCAAAAAACAATGGAAAGCCTAATAACAACAAGAATAAATCTCCTGTCACTAAAAAAAATCTATTTAGCTGATTATTATAAAATTTGCCATGGAAAATCTAGGTCCAGATCATAATATGAAATATTGTTAGCTACTAATTATTCTTAGTTTGTGACTAATGAAACTGGTAAACAATTTCTATTTCCTCTCAGAAAAGGATGAAAACATACACATTGTAAGAGACACTTCCAGATGCACACTAAATATATTAAACAAAATGTGAGGAAAATATTTTACCAAAAACTGTAACCATGTAGGAATAATACAGTTGGCAAGCTCAAGGGACAATTCTATTTTCCTATGCATCTGTATCCATGAAAGAGCAAACAGCTGGGATTAGATTTTAATTTATAATGCAGACTGTGCTAAAAATGGTAAGCAAATTTAGCCTATTTATTATAGAAAATCACAAGAATAAAATAGCTATAATTTTGTAAAAATACCACTTTTATAAAAGTCTAGAGGAGATAGTGCACCCTATTCTTTTCATTGTGCACACAAATTACCCATATGCATAAGATAGCCTAGGTTTAGGGAAAAGATGGTTCTACTTGGGTCTACAGTATTTCTGATATTGTCTTAATTCTTTTAATACCAGATTCTGCTCTTGTTTGGCTGTTAGAAATAAAAAATAAAATTCCTGTAGATCAATGATTAAAATATATCTAATGTGTCAACTTCAACTTGGTTGTTGTAATAATTTTAGAATATAAAATAGTACATTCAAACATTTAAAACTATAGCAACAATATTACTCAGGAGTGAATGTTACCACCAAATTTGATCCCTGGGACTGACATAATAGAAAGAAGATTGAACCCCTTAATATGTCCACTGACCTCCATACACACATTCACCATGGTACTTATGTCTACACACACACACAACACACACACACACACACATATGCACAGAAAATAATTAAATATAATAAAAATTAAAATTTTAAAGAATTTGGATTTATTCTGATATTCCTTTTTCAAATAATGTAGACTATGAGTAAGAGAAAATTTAAGATGCTTCTATGTAGCTTGTTTTGGAATCATGTTTTATTTTTTATCAAGTTAATTTCAATCAACATGAAAATAGCTTTATTTTATTATATAACATTAATTTGTCAGGTCGTCAATAATAATTAACTTTTGCTGTGTGTACTTATATAATAAAAAAGCCAATTTCTTGAATACCTTCAATTATCACAAATAAGAATATCTCCACTCCCAGAATTTATACATGCATAAACAATGAAGAGTGTATCATAAGCAACTTAATCTGTACTTTCACAGGATTTATCTAAGAACATCATTCTATTTTAGTGTACAGAGAGCTAGTTTAGGTTGTTGCAGCTGTGTGGTACTTCATACTATGTATTTAATGAAAATTAATTTCTCATCCACTTGGTAAAAAATTTAGCTTCTTTTTCATATTTTGCTATTACACAGAAGATTTTGTTATTGTATTATGTGAAATATACAACAAAATCTCTATAAAAATAAGGTAGGATATACTACCAAGTTGAATTGCTAGAAAAAAGAATTATACAAGCACAGATTTTCTCTTTTTATTGAAAATGATTTTTTAACATAATATATCCTAATTATGATTTTACTTTCCTCTACTTTTCCAAGTTTCTATCCACATCTCCTCCTTTCTGTACTTACTCCCTTTTTGTCTCTCACTAAGAAAAACAGGCTTCTAAGGGATAATAATAAAATATAATAAGATAAAACAAAAACACATTGAAATTGGACAAAACAAACAGAAGGAAAAGAGCCCAAGTTAAGGCACAAGAAACAGAGATGCAATCGTTCACATACTCTGGAATCCATTCGAACACTAAACTGTAAGTCATATTATATACACAGAGAACCTAGTGAACCAGCCAGGCCCTGTGTGTACTGCCTCAGTCTCTGACAAACAACGTTTGTAGACAGTATTGTTATTCTCTGTAGTCAGAGTGAAGCTTTACAATTCTGTTAAATATATACATAAGGATGATTATTTCTATGCTCTTTGTAACACATCTGAACACCTTTTATTCTCTTCTGACTGTTCCTCACCTAATGGTGGCTTTCTTTTGGATTTTTCTCATCAGAATTTTGTACCACAAATTTCCATGCCAATAAATATTTCCTAAAATCTCCCACATCGCTGTTAGGTTGTTAGTCTTTTGTTGTTGCTGAGTTAGTAGGAATATGAGTTACTAGGCAATGACTGTTTCTTTTGTGAGCTGTCCCCACCCCATCAAGGGTTACATGTTTTTTACATTCTCAACTATACTTTTTCTATGAAATGTTTACTAACTTTTGAAAAGGTGGCTACTGCTCTGAACTTCAGTAATTGATGATCTATAATTTGTATTGTACATCTACATCTGGAAAGTACTTTTCCTGCTGAGCCATCTTACCAGCCCTGTTTTTAAATTTCATTTAGGTTAGTGGGACTCCCTATTGTTAAACAGTCTGATGTAGTCATATATTCTTTTCTTTCCCAGTCAGCAGTCAATGGTTGTTTTTTCTTGTTAGAATTTATTCCTGTTCTGAAGCAGTGCCCTATTTTTGAAGGTTTCCCAGTTTTTCATAAGAAGTGGACTTTGGAAGTATTTATTTTGCTCTTCAAATTGTATTCTGCTATCCTTTTGCTTCCCATATTGTCCAGAGAGGACTTTCAGACATCCCAAGGTGTTCTCTATGGATGTCAGGTAGATGCCTAAGTAATTTCATCACCATAGCAACCCTGAAACTACTTACCATCCCCACCCCTGATTACATTCATTTCTCATACGTGAAGCTTCACTCGTTAAAAATACAAATTCAAAAGGTTTCATATCATGAAGAAGGCATACAATGCTGTAAATTGGTATTTATATGAGGATCTCATATCATTTTACATGGCTGCATAAAAGACATTTAAATATCTTTATACAGATTACATGTATATTAAGCTTTTAACACATTAGGTATTTTCAAACTATTACATTCTGTCCTTCTAAATGATTCATAGTGATCTATTGATACCCTTTATTCTAAAAGAATAACTTAATTTTGAGATTTATTTCTAATGAACCTCCTTGTCTAGTTAAACCCGGAATTCTTTCCACATATATTATGAAAAATATTTTGAAATTCACATCAAATCAATAAATGTAAACAGTTGAAAGTGACTTTACTAACAAAGCTAGTCCTTTCACTTATTGATTATTTTACTTGGTCATTTTTGATACAGCTTCTGATCAGGATGGTCTCCTACTTGTATAATGAAAACAGGGTTACCATCTTACCACAGCTCTTGGGTAGTTTGGACTGCCAGCATGTGCCATCCTGTCAGACTAATGTCTTTTAAATGTAAGTGCACATATCCCATCTGTTGGATGATTTAATAATGTCAGGGATTTCCTGTATTTGATTTGCTCCTCATTTCATTCACAAATATTTCCCCTCAGCATCTGCTCAAAATACAGTTTTTCTCTTTTTAGGTTGGCACTTCTTTAACTTTGCAGTGATATTTTCAGAAAATCATGAAAGGTAACATGCAATATTCTTTATTTTTCTTTCCAATTGTTATAATTATTGCTTCTTTAATTACATTTCCACAAATAATGAATCATTGGGTTATTTTCATTATTGAATTTATGTTTCTTGCCTGCCAATAACTCACATGTGGAAGTCACAGAAGAAGATACATTTGCTCTGAATTATTCTTTTGCTTTATTTTACTGTGTGAAATCAACATAAAATATGAAAAGCTATAACCTTAATGTAATACATTGGAATTTTCAATTCTATAGAAAGTATGTATAATTTAGAAAGTATTTTATACTTGTTTTCATTTATAATGGAAATTATTTAGGATATGCTTGTCCTATAACTACATAAAATCATCTCATACATATTCCAAACTCCTGCAGATGTAGACTATTATGTGACCTCTTTCAGAGCCTCTTACCTTACTATAGCACTTCTCTTGCAGCTCAGTTCGTTTGTTGAATTTCTTTTGATTTTTTAACATGGTACATATACTCATAGTTTTAAAATTATAATTTGCAACAGGATAAACTGCAAAGCCAACATCTATTTGGAGATAAGAATATTTACTATAAATCACTATCACCTTTAATAATTCATTTAAAGGTTTTATCTACTTGATTTCTCCACATAAATTAAAATTTTCACTTTGCTTTAAGAGTACTCTGTTATTGTTCACGTGGCACTTATTGCATTTAACCTTTGTTTTCATCTAGTGGCTTGTCTTTTTGTTGTTTTAGAGCAAGTCTTGCATTTATAGTGTTTGTTTAAGTTATTTAGAATTACTAAATAATCACCTATTTTTTTAAGATACTTTTTCCTTCCATTGCCATTCTAACCACATAATTTTAGAATACCTCATTACTAAAGAGAAAATCACCTAAGAAACTGTAGCATTGTTATTATCTTACTATTTTTCCATTCTCACTGTACCTCATTAGCCTATTTAGATCAGTGACACATCAACACACACATTATATGGGGCTATTTGTATACATTAAAAGCTTGACCATTCCTTTAGTCAAAAATGCAGTAAAAGCTTTTCATATTTCAAGAGCTACATTGTTTCAGTGTTTGAAGCTGTATGTCATGATTTACATTCAGTATTGTTAAAGTTTGCTGTTTATTGTCATGTTGTTTCTCTTTGAAACTCTAAAGTCTATTTTCAAGTATAGTGCACCAAAAATTTCCCACTGTGTCTTTAGTTTTAGACAACAAATAAAATACTTACGAAACAAAAATACTCTAAAGGTTTTCTTTAAGTATAATATTCAGTTCTTTAAGGATGTGTGTGTGTAGGTGTGTGTATGTGTGAAAAGAGTGTGTTTCTCTGTGTGTATATGTGTGTGTGTGCATGAGAGTGTGTGTGTCTGTGTGTGTGTCTATGTGTGTATCTGTGTGTGTTTGTGTGTCTCTGTGTGTGTGTATGATGTATTTTGATCATATTCACCTCTACTCCTCTCTCTAACGTCTCTTGGATTCATCCTCTGCCTTTCCCAACTTCATGTCTACTTTCTGTGTTTTTATAGTCCTCAAATTCCAATTTGTGCTGGACATATACCCACTGGGTATGGAGCTATCCACCAAAAACATGGTTGACCTACCAACTAATTCTCATTTCAGCAAGGGCATTGACTCTCAATAGTTCCTTAGTTAGGGTAGGCATTTGTGAGGCACATCCCTCTATGATGGTTGGTTGATTGTGTTCATCTTGTGCTGTGCAGGTCTTACCCAGCAAAACATGGCTGAGAGTTCATTAGTGAAAGTGTCCTGTCATGGCTGGAAGATACTACTTTGCTCTGATCATCCTCAGTTTCTGAGTCTTACAAACTTTCTAGCCCCTCTTCATTGATGGTTCCTCAGTTTTAAGGAGGCAGGGTATGATATTGATGTCTCCTTTGTGGTTGAGTACTCCACCATTTAGAAACATAGTCTTGTTCTTGTGGACCCTGGCTGCAGCAGTCAAGGGTCTACATAGCTATCAGGGGGAAACATACACTTTGGTTGTGATTTTCTGTGGGAAGCCTTGTGGTGCACTCTCTGAAGGCAGACATTTTCTACACACTCTCCTTCCAAATGAATATTTTTCAAACCGATGTAATTTTTATATCTTAGAGCTGGTGGTGGGTAGATCTTCCAGCATTTATATTATCTCAGCACAGACTTTATTAATTATGCTGATCTCTCTAAGAATAACAGCATCTTGACCTGCATTCACTTTCTTCTAACTTCTTAGCAACTTCAGCCAAATTTATGTTCCTTTCCTTGTCAGTCTTCATTTTTATATCTTTTCTGATCTTTCTGTTTGCTCTCATGACAAACATGGCTAAGGACAATGGAGAACAATTACAATGGAGCTTAAATAATATGCTGCTTATGATATTTGAATAATATGAATAGTATTACATTTCTTCCCTCAAACAAATTAGTTATTCATGAGAATGCAACCTCACTCAAAATCTCAGGACATGAGCAGGATGTTTACTCAGTACTTGATCTTTAGTTCAGTTCCTAATAGAATCCTCTTTCCTCTCTCAAATCCATGAGCGGTGATTACTGTCCACGATCTACCAGCATTCTGATCTCCCACACGTCTATGCGCACCAAGTTCTACTGATGGCACTCTAGGGCTTCTGTATCCCACAGTTCTAAACCCTTTCATTTTCTTCCAGAAAACCAACTCCAGAGACTTAGGACCTACATCATCAATTTTATTACACTATAAATAAAAAGGGATATACACTGAAGAGCTTCATGGTAAATCTTTCAAAATTCAAGAGAAATAATAGGAATTAAAAAAAATCACTGAAAAAGTGAAAGCAAAAAAATGTTGGAATAATTCTGTGGAGCACTAAATGAAAACAACAAAAAGATCATTTTCTTACTAAATGCTGTTCTTAAATAAGGAGGTAATCAATACAGTGAACTTCCTTAGATTTGATAATAAATCCAAGTGAGAGGCAATGTAGAACATAAAAATAAGACTACTTGGGGTTGAATGAATACTAAAACTTTTAAAAAAATTCCATGGCTACAACTGTTGAAAGAATTAGGGGCATGGGATTCACTTTTACTTATTTTTTCTGATTGTATTCTGTAGTGTGGGAGAAAGAAAGCAAATATGTTTAATATGAGGTTCACTTTATATTTACCATTATTCTTTTCTGATAGCATTCTGTAGCATGGAGAAGAAAAGGTAAATATATTTAGTCCTTCTTACTAGATGAAGGTTGTAAAGAACAGATCTTGGAAATAGTAACATCAATAAAAATAGAAGAATTCAGTCCAAAAAAGAAAGTAGACACAGAAGTTGCTTTTAAACATGTACTATACATACACCATTATGTGTCCTATTCCTCATACTAATCTGTATATTTATTCTTAGATGTTATTGGGAGGCATGAAGCAAGAAGACTATTTTGTGTGTTTATGTTTATGTCGTATGTTTCTTTCTTTATTCTCCATGTCTGGCATTCAAGACCATCCAGACCCAGAGTACTAGTCCTCTCTTAATTGGATATGTCCTGAGCTAAGAGCCATACTTGTCAAAGGGCCTTGTAAATGCAGATTAATCAAGTCTGGAATCTTCAATAGTGCTCATTTTCTCTTTTCAGATTTCTATATTTCAGAATTGTGTCTCTTGCTATAAATATTATATGACTAAGTACCTGACTACTGGTACCATTCCCAATCATAAGTTTGCACTGTGATGAGAATCCTTGAAAGCAATTGTATCTGTAAAGACTGATTGCAGGTCCAGAACCTAGTTACCTTATTGATGCTAGTTTTAGCCTCCAAAAAAGCCATTTTTTGCTCACTTCTGTATTGGAACTAACATCCTGTGACTAATAGCAAAAACGTTTTAAGATAGATGAACTTAGCAGATCAGTAGCTTCCAACAAACCCAAAGCTGAGAATATTATCAGATAGTACCCCAAGCTTTAAGAAAGACTCCCCAAACCTGATGTAATTCACCTCTTTGATGTGTCCACTAATGCATGTTTTTAATTCCTTATTTATGAATTTCTTTGTTCTGTTACCACAAAAACTTCATGAAACTACTTCCATCTTGAATATGAAATTTTGAATATCTGAAATCTGTGTTTCTAGACCATAGTCACTCAAATTTGGCTCCAGAATGAACCACTGTTAAATCTATTTTAGGTGAGAGGTATGTTTTGAAGGGGGAGGCAAAAATTCTATTTTGCTGGTTTGTTTTCCTCATTCCTTGTCTCAAAATAATCAATCTGACATGCTCTTGCTTGATTATAGTTTCAGGAAGCAGAGGCCAGAGGAAGTATTGCCAGTGAGTTCAAAACCAGTCTGAGCTACACAGCAAGAGTGTATTTTAAAAAATATTCAAAACAGAATTATGCAGAAAAATCCTTTCTCAAAAAGCAAAACTATACAAACAGAAAATTAATTAAACAAAGACATGGTCTCCACTCTCAGCTTCTCTCTATATGCTCATCACACTTTGCTTTGTGTGACCTGCAGTCTCCTGTTTCTTGTAGACTGGGAATGTATCAAGAAACTCTTCAGCCTCGAGTGAATTTTGTGTCTGTGTATCTTATGCTACTGTTCATAGCACAAGACTATTTTGAATTGATAATGGTCACTTTAAAAAATCAACTAAATATCTTTCTCTTGACTAAAGGTAAGGGCCAACTTCATGTTTTCTCTATTCCAGTCTGAATGTGTGGGCTTAAGGGTTAGCCCTTAAGGCTTAAAGAGCACAGGACTGCATTGGTTTTATTCCTTCCAGCCAGTTTGGCTTTTATTCTGATGGAATTATCCCTGAGGAGGACTGTTCAGTTCTCCATATGGATACAAAGACTCTCATATTACTTAGCCCTTAGGGTGACTGTCTGGCTAGTGATAAAATGTTTATAAAGATTAGTTCAGTCTTCCTTTCTATAAATAGTAGGGACGACCTAGGTAAATATAATCTAGTATTGTAGGCAACAAAATAAATTAAAAGAAAGTATGTTTCAAATGATCTTGTAGAAACATCAAGAAATTGGCTAGAAACAGACATGACAGGATTTTTATACATACTTCTCCCCTGATTTTTTTATTAAAAAATATCTAGCTGACTGATCTGTAAGACGATTATGTGGTTGAGTTCTTTCCCCTTTCTATACAATCTTGAAGTATAAACTCTCTCTTCCTCGTTGATTTTGAGAATCTTTAAATTATGTATATGAATTGTGTTACTAATAGGCTTGGGCTATAGTTTTTTTTTTTTTTTTTTTACTGTAACAGCTTATGAAATGGATGGGGTAATTTAGATTGGGTTTTTATAAATGTAGCTAAAACACTAACAATGCAGGGCAGGGTCTTATCTAATTATAAGGAATTTAGAGCGTTTCCAAAGCATGGGCATAAAAGAGCCATAAAGACAGTATTCACCACTTCTAAACCTGGACTGATGGTGTGCATGCCCTCTTCCCATTACTAAAGTGCATCTGTGTTGCTGACTAAGCCAGGTCAGAATATTGGTAACAGAAAATTCTTTCTTTCTTTTGTTTCTTTTCCTTTCTTTCTTTTATTGAAATGGTTTCCTGTTTATTTTATCCGAATATCCTCTCTTGACTTTTATATTTTTAAGGTAGGTAGGAAATAAATATTTAATTACAGATTTCATTTGCATTTTCTATTCTAAAGTATTAACTTCTTTTTTTATTACTTTTATTTTTTTACAGTCCAGTCGTTCCCCTCCCTCCAGGTCTGCCCTCCCATAGTTCCTCATCCCATATCCCATCCCTCCTCTCCTCTGTCTCCAAGAGGACGTTGTTTCCCCCGCACCCCACCCCCATCCCGCCCCAGCCAGACTTCCTCATTCCCTGGGGCCTCAAGTCTCTCAAGGGTTAGACACAGTCTTCTCCCACTGAGGCCAGACCAGGCAATCCTCTGTTGTATATGCTTCTGGGTGAGGGTGGGATTCGGACCAGCTCTTGTATGCTGCCTGGCTGGTGGCTTCATGTCTGAGATAGCTCAGGAGTCCGGGTTAGTTAAAAATGCTGATCTTCCTATGGGGTCCCCCTTTCCAGAGGCTGGATGTCTGAGATTGAGATATAGGCATGTCTTGTTATGGTGAGTGTCCTCATCTGCTAAAGTGTAGATGAGAGTATTTGTGCTATTCCTCTAACAAGGGCACTGATCTCATTCATACGGACTCCCATTACTCAATGACTCCCTCCATAGACTCCAAGCTTAGCTTAAAGTTTCAACAAACATAAAGTCCATTATAATGAGGCTTTGGAAAGGAGCAAATTACCTTTAAAAACATGATTATATAATTGACTGGCTTGCTTAATACATATATTATGGAAATGTTTCATGTTCTTTAAGCATCTTTTTCTCTTTTCCTTCCTTCCATTTCCTTCCTTCCTTGCTTTCTTTCTTTCTTCTTTCTTTCTTACTATAGAAGAGAGATTTACTTAAAAGAAATCAAGACAATGCCTAACATGTTTATGCCTAGCTGGTGTCATTCAGACTAAAGCATTCCTGCATGCTGGAGTTAAAATGTGCGGCAACACACACCTACAAAAATCACTGTTAACATCTCCTTTGTACTTATTCTGTGCTCTATGTCCATGCCTGGGGAAATATATAAAAAATGATGCCATAAGTAAATTTATATCTATTGAATCACTATCAAAAGAGCAGACGGATTCACATCCTTCATTCCCAAGGATACCACCCATTTCTCCTTTAATATCTATACCCATATTTTTCCTGCTCCTTAGGAGACCCTCTTTAATTTCAAAGGTAAATGTGTTAATTACTTGAGATTCAGTGCAAATGCCTTTTAATAGGTAACTTTTCCATTAATAATTTCATTCTGCTAGACTCATTTACTGGATTCATACTTATTTTCTTTCTACAGATACCAAGCCACCAATCCTTGAATTCACGTAAGTCATGCAATCTAAAAACTCACTAGTCACAAATGATATTCCCCTTAAACCTAGATTTCTTTTACTACTTTCTGTCTTTGTAAATTGTATCATCTCATTAGTTTAGCAGCTTTAATGAAAATTTTGCTTTTGTAATTTAGTGTCATACCATAGTCAATGGCAATCTCAGTAACCGTTTCTAGCTATCCAGCTATTTAATGCAGCTCACTACTTCATTCTAGGTTACCAAAATCTATATTCATCAAACCTAATACTTTTTTTTTAATCTATTTATGCAATCCAGATTTTATCTCCCTCCTGGTCCACCCTGTGGCTGTTCCACATTCTATAACTCCTCCATCCCCCATGCCCCATCTCCATGAGTATGTCACTCCCCACCCACTCCACCACCACCCACCCCACCACTCCCACTCCCTGGGGCCCGAAGTCTTTTGAGGGTTAGGTGTACATCTTCTATGAATGAACCCAGACCTAGCATTCCTCTGCTGTTTATGTGTTGGGGGCCTTGTATCAACTGGTGAATGCTGTCTGGTTGGTGGTCCAGTGTCTGAGAGATATTGGGGGTCCTGGTTAGTTGAGACTACTGGTCCTCCTACAGGGTTGCCCTCCTCCTCAGCTTCTTCCAGCTTTTCCCTAATTCAGCCACAGGGCTCAGCAGCTTTTGTCCATTGGTTGAGTGTAAATATCTGTGTAGGAGGAGCTAAGGTGGGAGGAGTTAGGAGAGGAAGAGGACAAGGAAGAGGAGGAGTTAGAGAGGAGAGATGTAGGAGCAATGAAGTGCCATGCAGGTATGGGAAGCAGTCATGGGTAATAACTTTTATTTAGGTTAGCTAATTGGGAAACAACTCTCTTCGTATGGGCATATTGTTATTGAGCATTACCAAACATATAAAGCTTTTGATTAATCTTTAAGTATTAGAGTTTCATTTTTTCTACCAGGCCCACGTGAATGTTGAGATGGTCTGGGCAATGCCAAGCCTTGCGGATACAGCATAGAAGATTGGCAGAGCCATCTCCCACGATGATGTCTCATGGGTGGCAGGGCTGGTGTTTCTGGCAGGGCCATTTCTAGCTGTGGCACGCACGTGGCCTCTGGCCACAGAACATGGTGGCTGAGCTAGGCAGAGCCGCTGCAGCTTAGATAGTCGGCTTGACCAGAGGCTGATTTTAATGAATTACTTCAACATATCTGCATCTGACTCTTTCAGCTGCTTGTTGGATCTTTTGGAGGGCAGTCATGATAGGCCCCTTTTTGTGGGCATTCTATAGCTTCAGCAATAGTATCAGGCCTTGGGGCCTCCCCTTGAGCTGGATCCCATTTTAGGTCTGTTGCTAGACCTTCTTTTCCTTAGGCTCTTCTCCACTTTTGTCCCTGCAGTTCTTTCAGACAGGAACAATTACAGGTCAGAGTTTTTGACTGTGGGATGGCAACCCCCATCTCTCACTTGATGTCTTTCTGCTGGAGGTAGGCTCTACAAGTTCCCTCTCCCCCACTATAGGGTATTTCATCTAAGGTCTCTTCCTTTGAGTCTTGAGAGTCTCTTACTTCCCAGGTATCTGGTACATTCTGGAAGGTTCCCCCTTCCCCCACCTCCCAAGGTTGCCTGTTTCCATTCTTTCTGCTGGCCCTCAGGGCTTAAGTACTATTCCCTACCACCCCAATACCTCCCTGTCCCCTTTCCCACCTAGGTCCCTTCCTCCCTTCCCCATCCTGTGATTGCTTTCTTCTACCTCCCAAGTGGGATTGAGGCATCCTCAGTTGGGCACTTTGGCTTGTTAATCATTTTGAGTTCTGTAGATTTTATCCTGAGTATTCTGTATGGTTTTTTTTTTTTTTTTTTTTTTTGGCTAATATCCACTTATTAGTGAGTACATACCATGCATGTCCTTTTGGATCTGAGTTACCTCAATGTGGTGGCTATTCCTGGTTGTCAACTTGACTATATCTGGAATGAACTACAATCCAGAATTGGAAGGGTCATCTGTGATTCTGATCTTGAGGCATAGTAGCTATGAAAAGTTTAGGCCCAAGCAGAGTAGTATACACCTTTAATCCCAGTAGACTAAGGCAAATCCCAGATCCAGTTGTATTGGTACTCACCTTTAATCCGGGCCACACCTCCTGCTGGAGACCTATGTAATAGCATTGAAAAAGGAAGGCTCACTCTTCTTTGCCTGCTTGCCTTGTGGGACTGAGCTACTGCAAGATCTTTGCACTTCCATTCACATTTCCTGCTGACCATTGTTCAGGAGTTGGACTACAGGCTGTAAGTCATCAACAAATTCCCTTACTATATAGAGACTACCCATAAAAATTCTGTGACACTAGAGAACCCTAATACACTCACTCAGGATGATATTTTCTAGTTTCATCCATTTGCCTGCAAAACTCAGGATGTCCTCGTTCTTAATAGCTGAGGAGTATTCCATTGTGTAAATGAACCACATTTTCTGTATCCATTCTTCTGTTGTGGGACATCTGGGTTGTTTCCAGATTTTCTGGCTATCCACAACAAGGCCACTATGAACATAGTGGAAACATATGCCCCTGTGGCATGGTGGGGCATCTTTTGGGTATATCCCCAAGACTGGTTTAGCTGGATCTTAAGAGGGGAAATCTCATAAACAGAACTCCAATGGCTCATGCTCTAAGTTCAAGAATTGATAAATAGGACCTCATGAAACTGGAAAGCTTCTGTAAGGCAAAGGACATAGTCAATAGGACAAATCAGCAACCTACAGATTGGGAAAAAAACATTCACTAACCCCACACCCAATAGAGGGCTAATATCCAAAATATATAAAGAACTCAAGAAGCTAACCACCAAAACATCAAACAACCCAATCAAAAAATGGGGTATAGAGCTAAACAGCATTCACAACAGAGGATTCTCAAATGGCTGGGAAGCACTTAAAGAAATGTTCAAAGTCCTTAGAGATCAGGGAAATGCAAATTGAAAGATCCTGAGATTTCACCTTATACCAATCAGAATGGCTAAGATCAAAACCTCAGGTGATAGCACATGTTAGTGAGGATGTGGAGAAAGAAGAACACTCCTCTATTGCTGGTGTGATTGCAAACTGGTACAACCACTCTGGAAATCAATCTGGAGATTCCTCAGAAGATTGGAAGCAAACCTAATTCTTTTCATGTAAGAATATGTCATTCAAAATTGTTGACCTAAAAGTACATCATGGGATTTATTATTTAGGTCATACAATGACATAGCATTTTTTACTATTTTAAAGAAATTCATTAAAGTAGATCATTATGATATGTACTTCCTAGTTTCTACAATAGTCTTTGCTCTATGTTCTGTGCTGAAGTTTCTCTCACTAGGTAGGAACTGCTGTTTGGCTTTGCACTATAGGACTCTGGTACATATTTTTGTCTGATAGGTTTTGCTTCCTTCTCTGTTCTATATTTCATATCTTCAGCTATGTGTCATTTCTTCAAATACTGAATAAATGAATTTGAACAAATAGATTTGAAAACAGATGGAAAGTTCCATAAAATACTGATATAAATTATGCAGACTAACAATTAGGAAAACCAGTTTCAATAAGCAAATATTGAGTATTTTAAGTATATTACATGGTTTTATTTTCTCAGAAGGAAACATTTCACACTTTCAAATTGAATGGTTTGACAGATTACTTAAATAGGTTTGAGCAGAGTTAAAAAACACAAAAGAATGTGCAGCCTGAAGAGGACAGAGTGGATTGTCAATGTGTTCTACAGGCACTAGCTGTAATGGAAAAGACTACTTGACTGCAGCTGTGGCCTTCATCATAGTACATCATTCACCCGGTGACAATACTATGGGGATGGGGTTGAGAGAAACAGTGCTTGCTTTTTCCTTATATATGAGTTTTGGGATGTTGCTTATAACAAATAAACAGCCATAATGAGTTGTAATATACATTTATCTTATAATTCTGGGGGATAAACAATCTTGCATGTGTCTCATCAGAGTAAAAATCATGCCATTGCACTATTAGAATATATGAATATCTATCTCTCTGATTTCTAACCTCATGTCACTTCCTCTTAAATGCTCTCATTCTGAGTTTGACCTTCCCATATCCCTCTTGATAAGAACCTTGTGAGCATATTAAACATAGGGAACAAATACAGAATAATATCCTTTCTGAAGAATCTATTACTTAAGTTATATCTTCAATGTTTTTCTGACCACACAAGGCACAAAAATCCATTAGTTCTGGTGTTTGGAAGCAGATAACTTTGAAAAGTCCTTATTTAGAAGGTCATGTTCTCATTATGCTTTCTCTTCTAGAATGAGCTGGTCAGATTTGGCCTAGAAATTGAAGGGCAAATGAAATCTTAGATGTTGTCTATATAGGTCAGCCCCCCAGACTACAAAGATTGATAGAGTTAGAGGAACTGACATAGACAGATAGAAGCTTTTATGTAGCAATCAACATTGTTATTATGTATCATATTGATCTGTCTTACCGATTTCACAATTTAAATAGACCCTTTGATTTATAAATTTAATTAGTCTGATATCTGCTCTGATTCTACTGTATAATTTTTTTAATTAAATGTGATTGTCAAAGTCTAAAAATGAACAAATTTATAGAAATGTCAGTATATTAGGCTTATTGAAATTTTATTTCTCTTCAAATCTTTTTATGTCTAGAAAAACAGAAAACAAGTAATTTTTCATTATAAAATTCTCAGAATTCCTGTGTTTTAAAATAAGTAATGCTTATTTTATTGGTTAGTGGATTATTAAAATAAACATAATAACTATACATTTGATGATTTATGCATATGTTTTAATTATTTTCATCTAAGATAATTGCAATCATTTCATTGGATTTTAGAACTCTTAATTTTAAGTAAATATTTTCATATTGAAGTGAAAATTACAAGGCCAAGTGTAAAGCATCATTAAGACATATAATATTATTTAAATCTAGTGGGAAAACATGTAAGAATATATTTCAGAAAAGAATAAAAAGAAATAGAAACATTTTTAAACTTGATACTAAACCAATATATAAGAGATAAAGCACTGCTTATGCAGCTAAAGCGATACTGGTAAGCATTATGAATTAAACAGGAGAGCTACAGATAATGTAGCTTCTCTTTGCTTTAGAACCATTGTTTTGAAGGGCTCTTGGTTTGCAGGATAATAGCTGTTATCTCATAGATTGTGGCTCATACCCCAGAGGATGTTTGTGAAATGTGTTACTGTGGTTATGAGTCATCCAAGCTACTGCCAATATCTCTTCATTTGGTGGAGTTGGAGGAAGGTGACCCAGTTAAGTCCCTGTAATGGATGCAGCACACTGTGAAGGATCTGTTACATGCATCCCTTATTGAAGGCTGTCTTTTCCCAAGGGATGCTGTTTCTTTTTGTAGTAAATTTCCCAAGAATATGGAGGTCTATCGTGAAAATATGTATTCACAGATATTGTTTCTGTTCCCAGAAGGTGATAAATATTCACTACAGGCATTGAAGTATTTAACCATGTTTGATTCCATAAGTGGGCCCGTTAGTGCAATCAAGAAGCAACTTCCTGTATTAACATTTCCACAAGGCACACATATTCTGCAAGGCAAACTATCCTAGGAATCATTAAGATGAACATTGCTCCCAGATTTCTCATTATAGGCTTTTACCTCTTGTTTCTCTTATCTTCCTTTAACTTACTTCTGTTTAATAGACAGCAATTAAAGCTTTTGCTCACATTTAAGAATTAGCAAAATTATATACCTCTCACCCTCATCTAGAAAAATAGCAAGGTTGTCTTGGTTTTGTTTGTTTGTTTATTTTTTTCTAAATATTTCCCAAATCATTCTTAGTTCTCTACCATTTATCTCATTCTCATGTATTTGACTATAAGAAGGAACTGTATAATGCTAGGCATGGTCGCATACATCTTTAATCCCAGTACTCAGGCTGAGGCAGCTGAACTGTGAGTCCCAGCCTGGTCTACATAGGAGGTTTCAGAACAGCCAATATTACATAATATTGAGACCTTGTCTCAGAGAGAGAGAGAGAGAGAGAGAGAGAGAGAGAGAGAGAGAGAGAGAGAAGACAGAGAGAGAAGACAGAGAGAGAGACAGACAGAGAGATAGGGAGAGAACTGTATAATTATCACTCATATTAGAATTGAAAAACTGCTAATATGTGAATGTGAATCCATTAGATGTCATTTCACTTTAAAGACTTATTTACCAAAGAATATCATAATGATTGAACATTAAAGGCAGAGATGTTTTTCTTTTTTTTTTTTTCTTTTTTTCTTTTTTTGGTTTTTCGAGACAGGGTTTCTCTGTATAGCCCTGCTGTCCTGGAACTCACTTGGTAGACCAGGCTGGCCTCGAACTCAGAAATCCGCCTGCTTCTGCCTCCCAAGTGCTGGGATTAAAGGCGTGCGCCACCACCGCCCGGCTCAGAGATTTTTCTTTTTTCATTTATTTACTCAATAAACATTACCAAACAGGCAGTATTAGCTTGTGTTGTTTATTGTAGCATGATTGGCTGTGTGTGTTTCTATTTCTCTGTTGTGAACATGTGTATTTGTGTGTGTGTGTGAGCATGCATAAACTGTAGGTTTAATATATGTTTAAGTTTCTGAAAAGTTGTTTTTCTGGACATACCTATGACACATATATTGTATGTAGTATGTATTTTTGATACTCAAAATTAATGTTAGGCTTAATGCAAATTTAATAATCAGAGAGACTGTACAAGTGGGGAGATGTGAAATTTAGTATTCGAAGATAGCACTTTTTACAGAGATAACCACAGCAGGAGTAGTTGTACAGAGTGGGAATCAGTGAACATAACTTCTAGAAAAAAAAAGACCATTTTCCATGTATTTTCAAAGAAATTAGTGCCAAAAGGGAGAAGGAAATCATGATAAAACTGAGGAAGGATATTGCTTGTCCAAATATTAGAGTAGTATAGCTTGATGGCAAGTACATATTTAGAAGGGAAGGATTGTCATCAAGATCAGAGATCACATGAAGGTGAGCCTGTTTGTGTAACTCCTGGGAGTGTATGAACACTGGCGTGATTTTATTTCTCTATGTATCAGTGTTCTTGTATGTAAAAACGGAGATAATATGCTGACTATGTCATTTAGTATTTAAAAGAACAGAATAACTTAATATCTATTACTGGCAGTTACACGCAGAATATAACAGAAAATGGACATGTGCCAAGTTTATTGTTAAAGATTTTAAAGCAGAAGACTGAAAGTATACTTACAATTTCATCAGAGTATGTGACTTTCCTTATGCTATATTTTTTCCTGTATCATTATGGTTTTCTTACAGTAATATGATAAACAAAAGGAAGAATTGCCAAATCACCAGGAAGCTCATTAAGAATGATTTAATTGAAATTAAATTTTAGACTACTTAATTAATATCAATTAGCCTTCCCTCTTTAACCATAATTTATCATGTTTTCCCACAGTCTATATTTGGACAGCTATTACAAACATGACTGGATCAGCTCAATATTCTGTATGAATCTAACAGAAAGCAGAGGCTTTCTTACTGTATCTGTTTCCTGAAGAGAACAGTTAATGCCAAGTTTCTGTGGCAAGGGTCAGTGCTTAATAGATACTGTGGTATGGTTAATAACCCTATCAAATCCTGAATGCGCAACCACAAATTGGAATCTCAACCTACTTTTTTTCTGTCCTCTGATTTCATGCACATGGATTTAGGTGCCCAAACAGATTTCCTGTGAATTTCCAATTCTTTTTAAAACATACTAGATTAAAAAAAATGATGATTTTCTACCAAAGTCATCCATGCTTCTTTCAATTTCATGCTATTTTAAGGTAAGATGAAAACATAGTTGTTGCTGGGTGTGATAGCTCATGACTAACTAATCTTAGTAATAGGAATGATAAGAGAAGAGAACTGTAAGATCGAAATTGACAGATAAAGTTTCAGGATGGCCTGAGTTGCATACTGTGATCCTTTCCCAAAATTGAGCAAATCAACAAAACTAAAACAATAAAATAAAGTTGAAAGAGTGTTGCAAAGAATTAATTTTATTGGGCCACATGACACAATTATCAGTGCTTCTTCGAATTACATGGGATAAAGATAATGACAGACCTGCACAGATACTGCAGGTCTTCCCTCCTGTTCTTTCACTCCTTCTTGTCCTTCCCACTCCCTGCCACTTCTCTTCCTTTCTCCATCTTGAACTCTTTCTCTACCAATGTAAATTCATCTCTGTAGAAACTGCGGTACATGTTTCCATTATGATGTTGGATGTTTTCCAAATCATTATCCATTCAATTTATAAACAAGCAATTGAAAACTAATATAATGTATCAGTATGTTAAATATTCTACTTGGAGATGAAATATTTGGAGCTTTCATATAATATTCTTACCATAAATTTGACACTGTCCATTGAGATTCTATGTTTATGTATATATGCTAATTAGGACTTAAAATGATTTTTAAGAATATGAAACATTTTTTTTTCACTCCAGTAGTTTGCTTCTTATATGTGCACTTTCTGTCCATAACATTGGGATGGCTGCTGTTGTATAAAATACAGTTAGTGCAGTATGACTATGTAAGCTCTGTTCATGCGAGATATACTGTTTGAATAGACTTCACTTAATGGCTCTCTATAAATCTGACTACAGCTTTGAAACTTAAAACATAAAGTAAATTCAACTAGAATCATAGTAATTCTCTTAAACAGTGGAATGGAAATGAAACTTGCAGAAGAATCTTCTGGGGTCACTAATAAGGAGTCGCTTGTAGACACTTGAAGTCAGGAATCATTAAAAGGTAAGCGTAAAAGGCATGGGCCAAACACAGCCACTGGTACTGCACGTAGTGATCATGCAAATTGTTCAATTGCAATTTTTGAACAATAAGACTAACTTTATATCCTCCTACTTTCTCTGTTATATCTATCAATTTCAGTGGGAAAGAACACAGTAATAAAATAAAAATCTCTTTTCCCTGATAGGTTAGTCTTTGAAAGTTACTTTACTTTTAGTTTTCCTGGATTTAACTTTGTTCACTTTTCTCAGAACTATATGGAACTCATTTTTAATAATGATAATTTGTAACTATTATGATATGAGGTAGAAGGAACAAACTCAAGTCTAATCTATTCTGAAACAGGAAGACTATGTACATTGTTCTGCAAGACCAACGGTGGTAACAGAAAGCCTTTAAGTATGTTTGTAGTGCTGGGTTGTGTTGGGATCAAGTGATTGGTCTTATTCTAATAGTATGTACAACTTATGATAAAAATACCATTATTTGGAAGTTTGTATACACAAAAATACTTATTTGGGGTTAGCTGTGGGAAGTTTCTTAAGTATGCTAGTGATAAATATGAAAAGTAAATATACTCAATGCCAATGTGTCAGATGCTAGATGTGAAAGATACAAACAGGAAGATAGAGGAGAATTTCTGAGTTGTTAGGGTGGGACCTGATATTTGGTGATTTTTATTATTATTTATGTATTTATTTTTATTGGATATTTTATTTAATTACATTTCAGATGTTATCCCCTTTCCCCATTTCCCCTCCCAGAAACTCCCTATCTCATCCCCCCTCCTCCTTTTTGCTCTTATACCATTTTAATTACATGCAAGTATTAAGGTCAGTTCTAGGTTGAGGAACTAGCAATACAATAGATGCAAATAATCAAGGAACAAGCAAGACAATAAACAAAGTCCCATGATCACTCCCATGATCAATGTTTCTAAGGCTTATGAGGAGACCTAAACATCTGAGCCTACTTCCCTGTCCTAGCCCAAAATCATTTTCATGTCTGAAGCCTACTTCTTTGTTCTAGCCTAAGAGTTAGATTCCTGCCTGAAATTACTTCTTTGTTTTAGCCTAATTTCAGATTCCTGCTGGAAGCCCATTTCCTTGTCCTGGGCCAGTGTCAGATTCCTGCCAAGCAGCCCCAAAAGCTCTCCACATCTCCTCCTTTTTATTTCATAAACAAGACTAAGCCTGTCTTAGGATGTATTTATATACATCCAAAATGCTCCCCTCCCCTTTCCTGTTCCCCCTTGTAGAGTATCTCCCCTTTGCCTCTGACAGTGCAGCCTGCATATCATCCCTACCATAGTGCATCAAGTCTCTGCGGGATGAGGTGTATCCTCTCTCACTGAGGCCATACATGGGAGACAACTGCTACACATGTCCCTGGGCCTCAGATCAGCCCATACACACTCTTTGGTAGGGGGCTCAGTCTCTAGGAACTCCCAGTTGTCCAGGTTAGTTGATACTGTTGGTCTTCCTATGGGGTTTTTATCTCCTTGAGGGCCTTCAATCCTTCCCCTAACTCTTCCACAGGGATCTCAACCTCCGTCCAATATTTGTCTGTGAGTATCTGCATATGTCTCAGACAGCTGCTGGGAAGAGCCTCTCACAGGGCTGCTATGCTAGGCTCCTGTCTTCAAGCACAACATAGCATCATTAATAGTATGAGGGATTGGCGCCTAACCAAAGGATAGGTCTCAAACTGGTCTGCTCCTAATTGGCCATGCAGAGATACTTGGTGATTTTTAAAGAAGGAAAGTAGAAATGAGCTAAGTAACTTTTCAGAAAGATGACTATGTATTGCTCTTGAATATGACACTATGCTTAGTGCAGACAACAAGGAAATTGTGACACAGGACCTTTCTGGAGTATAGAAGCCCATTCCCTTCCTGTACTGCTGAGATCACATGACTTAGATTGTGAAACTGAGCTGGCACTTAGTCTGATTCACTGAAAACAACCTAAAAATAGGCCCTGAGTGCGAACATGACATCTTCATAAATGGCTGTTAGTGTGAAGTCACAATTCCATTATCGTGTAACTTACCCATTGATTGTTTTTTTTTTTTTTTTTTTTTTTTTGTGATAAGAATGGAGTATACCATATACAGCCCTGATTTTAAAAAGGCTCCAAAAGAGCTCATTTCTAAGGAAAATTGAATGACATTTGTCTAGCCTCAATCCCAAAGGAGGAAAAAAAATGGTTAAGTGATATTTCAAATAAAGTTTATAAGACTTACAGATAATTTAAGACTTTAATCTTAAAACAACCTGAATTCTTTGGAAAGCTTTTATGTTCTTTTGGGATTCCCACACAGGCCACCTACCTGCAGGCCTCCTTCCTGCCAGCATACAGGTTGAGCTACTGCTTGATGGTAAAAACAAATTCAAAACGAAAAACAAAACACAAGCAGAGCTCTGTTTGTCCTGAATCTTTAAATAATAAAATAATTCTTTTTGAACTGCAAAGTGACCTTACTCAGCCTTCTCTGCACTTCGTATTTTGAAGCTAATTTATATCTAGCCAATTGCTGATATTTTCCTCCAGAGCATGAGTGTTCTACAAGCTTTTACAAAAGAATATTTGAACCTTAAAACCCAAGTTTCTAGAAGACCATAAAACACAGAAATTAGAACTATGTGAATTCTTATACTGCCAACATGAAGTTCCATGAAGTGAGTTGTTGAATAATTATTTAATGCAGTCTCTGGCTCCGGCCTACTATCTAAGCTGCAGTGGCTCTGCCTTTCTAAGAAGGGCCAAAGCACCCACACTTTAGTATTCCTTGTTCATGAGCTTCATGTAGTCTGAGAGTTGTATCTTGGATATTACAAGCTTTTGGGCTAATATCCTATGGTGTGTTCTTTTGTGATTGTGTTACCTCACTCAGGATGATATTTTCTAGTTCCATCCATTTACCTAAGAATTTCTCAAATTCATTGTTTTTAATGGCTGAGTAATATTCCATTGTATAAATGTACCATATTTTCTGTATCCAAACTTGTTGAAGTGCATCTGGGTTCTTTCCAGCTTCTGGCTATTATAAATAAGGCTTCTATGAACATAGTGGAGCATATGTCCTTGTTATATGTTGGAGCATCTTCCGGGTATACCCCCATGATTGGTATAGCTAGGTCCTCAGATAATGCTATGTCCAATTTCTGAGGAACTGCCAGACTGATTTCCAGAGTGGTTGTACCAGCTTGCAATCCCACCAACAATGGAGGAGTGTTCCTCTTTCTCCACATCCTTGCCACCATCTGCTGTCACCTGAGCTTTGAACCTTAGCCATCCTGATTGGTGTGAGGTGGAATCGCAGGGTTGTTTTGATTTGCATTTCCCTGATGATAAGGATGTTGAACATTTCTTTAGGTGCTTCTCAGCTATTCGAGTTTCCTCAGTTGAGAATTCTTTGTTTAGATCTGTACCCCATTTTTTAATAGGGTTATTTGGTTGTCTGGAGTCTAACTTCTTGAGTTCTTTGTATATATGGATATTAGCCCTCTATCGGATGTAAGATTGGTAAAGATCTTTTTCCAATCTGTTGTTGCCATTTTGTCCTATTGACAGTGTCCTTTGCCTAACCCAAGCTTTGCAGTTTTATTAGGTCCCATTTGTCAATTCTTGCTCTTAAAGCATGAGCCATTGGTGTTCTGTTCAGGAATATTTCCCCTGTGCTTAGGTATTTGAGGTTCTTCCCCCCTTATCTTCTATTAGTTTCAGTGTATCTGGTTTTATGTGAAGGTCCTTTATCCACTTGGACTTGAGCTTTGTACAAGGAGATAAGAGTGGATCGATTTGCATTCTTCTGCATGTTGTCCTCCAGTTGAACCAGCACTATTTGTTGAAAATGCTGTCCTTTTTCCACTGGACAGTTTAAGCTCCTTTGTCAAAGATCAAGTGACCATAGGTGTGTTGATTCATTTCTGGATCTTCAATTCTACTCCACCAATCTTCCTGCCTGTCTCTGTACAAATACCATGCAATTTATATCACTAATTGCTCTATAGGACAGCTTGAGCTCAGGGATGGTGATTCCCCAAGAAGTTCTTTTATTATTGAGAATAGTTCTCACTCTCCTGGGTTTTTAGTTATTTCAAGTGAATTTTCAAATGGCTCTTTCTATCTCTATGAAGAATTGATTTTGAATTTTGATGGGAATTACATTGAACATGTAGATTGCTTTTGGCAAGATGGCCATTTTTACTACAGTAATCCTGCCAATCCATGAGCATGGGAGATATTTCCATCTTCTGAGATCTTCTTTGATTTCTTTCTTCGGGGACTTGAAGTTCTTGTCATACAGATCTTTCACTTGCTTGAATAGATTCACACTGAAGTATTTTATATTATTTGTGACTATTGTGAAGGGTGTCATTTCCCTAATTTCTTTCTCAGACTGTTTATCCTTCAAGTAGAGGAAGGCTACAGATTTGTTTGAGTTGATTTTATAACCATCCACTTTGCTGAAGTTGTTTTTCAGGTTTAGGAGTTCTCTGTTGGAAGTTTTAGGGTCACTTAAATATACTATCATATCATATGCAAATAGTGAAATTTTGACTTCTTCCTTTCCTATTGGTATCCCTTTGACTTCCTTTTGTTGTCTAATTGCTCTGGCTAGGACTTCCAGTACTATATTGAATAGGTAGGGAGAGAGTGGGCAGCCTTGTCTAGTGCCTGATTTTAGTGGGATTACTTCAAGTTTCTCTCCATTTAGTTTGATGTTGGTTATTGGCTTGCTGTATATTTCTTTTACTATGTTTAGGTATGGGCCTTGAATTCCTGATCTTTTTAAGACTTTTACCATGAAGGAATGTTGAATTTTTGTCAAATGTTTTCTCATCATCTAGTGAGATGATCATGTTGTTTTTTTCTTTGAGTTTCTTTATATAGTGGATTACTTTGATGGATTTCCAAATATTGAACCATACCTGTATTCCTGGGATAAAGCCTACTTGATAATGATGGATGATTGTTTTGAATGTGTTCTTGGATTTGGTTTGCAAGAATTTTATTGAGTATTTTTGCATCGATATTTACAAGGGAGATTGATCTGAAGTTCTCTTTCTTTGTTGGGTCTTTGTGAGGTTTAGGTATGAGTGTGATTGTAGCTTCATAGAATGAATTGGGTAGTGTTCCTTCTGTTTCTATTTTGTGGAATAGTTTGAAGAGAATTGGTATTAGGTCTTCCTTGAAGGTCTGATAGAATTCTGCACTAAAACCATCTGGTCCTGGGCTTTTTTTTTTTTTTTTTTTTTTGGTGGGGAGACTTTTAATGACTGCTGTTATTTCTATAGGGGTTGTGGGACTGTTTAGATGCTTTATCTGGTCCTGATTTAACTTTGGTACCTGCTATCTGTCTAGAAAATTGTCCATTTCATCCAAATTTTCCAGTTTTGTTGAGTATAGACCTTTGTAGTAGGATCTGATGATTTTTTGAATTTCCTCAGTTTCTATTGTTATGTCTCCCTTTTCAGTTATGATTTTATTAATTTGAATACTGTCTTTGTGCTCTCTGGTTAGTTGGGACTAAGGGTTTATCTATTCTGTTGAATTTCTCAAAGAACTAGCTCCTGGGTTTGTTGATATTTTGTATAGTTCTTTCTAGTTCTACTTGGTTGATTTCAGCCCTGAGTTTGATTATTTCCTGACGTCTACTCTCTTGGGTGTATTTGCCTCTTTTTGTTCTAGAGCTTTCAGGTATACTGTCAAGTTGTTAGTGTATGCTCTCTCCAGTTTCTTTTACTAGGCACTGAGAACTATGAGTTTTCCTCTTAAAACTGCTTTCATAAGACCCACAAGTTTTGGTATGATGTGTCCTCATTTTCATTAAATTCGAAAAAGTTTTTAATTTCTTTCTTTATTTCTTCCCTGACCAAGTCATCATTGAGTAGAGCATTCTTCAGTTTCTACATGTATGTGGGCTTTCCATTGTTTTGTCATTATTGAGGACCAGACTTATTCTGTGGTGATCTGATAGGATGCAAGAGATTATTTCAACCTTTTTGTATATGTTGAAGCCTGTTTTGTGACCAATTTTGTGGTCTATTTTGGAGCAGGTACCATGAGGTGCTGAGAAAAAGGTATATTCTTTGGTTATAGGACAAAACGTTCTATAGATACCTGTTAAATACATTTGGTTTATAACTTCTGTTAATTTCATTGTGTCTCTGTTTAGTTTGTTTCCATGATCTATCCATTGCTGAGAGGGGGGTAATGAAATCCCCACTATTATTATGTGAGTGGCAATGTGCTCTTTGAGCTTTAGTAAAGTTTCTTTTATGAATGTGGGTACCCTTGCATTTGGAGCATGGATGTTCAGAATTGAGAGTTTGTCTTGGTAGATTTTTCTTTTGATAAGTATGAAGTGTCCTTCCTTATATTTTTGATTACTTTTGTTTGAAAGTCCATATCATTTGATAGTAAAATGGCTACTCCTGCTTGTTTCTTGGGACCATTTGCTTGGAGAATTATTTTCCATCCTTTTACTCTGACGTAGTGTCTGTCTTTGTCACTGAGGTGATTTTCCTGTATGCAGCATAATTCTGGGTCCTGTTTATGTATCCAGTCTGTTAGTCTACATCTTTTTATTGGGGAATTGAGTACATTGATGTTAAGAGATATTAAGGAAAAGTGATTGTTGCTTCCTGTTATTTTTGTTATTAGAGGTGTTATTATGTTTGTGTAACTATCTCCTTCTGGGGTTGTTGGAAGATTACTTTCTTGCTTTTTCTAGGTTGTAGTTCCCCTCTTTGTTGGAGCTTTCCATCAATTATCCTTTGAAGTGCTGGATTTGTAGAAAGATATTGTGTAAATTTGGTTTTGTCATGAAATATCTTGGTTTCTCCATTTATGGTAATTGAAAGTTTTGCTGGGTATAGTGGTCTGGGCTGGCATTTGTGTTCTCTTAGTATCTATATGATATCAGTCCAGAATCTTCTGGCTTTTATAGTCTCTGGTGAGAATCCAGGTGTAGTTCTTATAGGTCTGCCTTTATATGTTACTTTACCTTTTTCCCTTACTGCTTTTAGTAATTTTTCTTTGTTTTGTGCATTTGATGTTTTGATTATTATGTGACAATTTCTTTTCTGGTCTAGTCTATTTCGAGTTCTGTAGGCTTCCTGTATGTTCATTGGCATCTCTTTCTTTAGGTTAGGAAAGTTTTCCTCTATAATTTTGTTGAAGATATTTATTGGCCCTTTAAGTTGGGAATCTTCACTCTCATCTATACCTATTATCCTTACATTTGGTCTTCTCATTGTGTCCTGGATTTCCTGGATGTTTTGGATTAGGAGCTTTTTGCATTTTGCATTTTCTTTGACAGTTGTGTCAATGTTTTCCATGGTATCTTCTGCACATGAAATTCTCTCTTCTGTCTCTTGTATTCTGTTGGTGATGCTTGCATCTATGACTGCTGATCTCTTTCCTAGGTTTTCTATCTCCAGGGTAATCTCCCTTTGAGATTTCTTTATAGTTTCTACTTCCATTTTTAGATTCTGGATGGTTTTGTTTAATTCCTTCACCTGTTTGGATATGTTTTCTTGCAGTTCTTTAAGGGATTTTTGTGTTTCCTCCTTAAGGGCTTCTACCTGTTTATCTGTGTTCTCCTGTATTTCTTTAAGGGAGTTGTTTATGTCCTTTTTAATGTCCTCTATTGTGGGACTGTGTAAGAGTATCCTGGTTCTTGGCTGGGCATGGGCCTAGAACCCCGAGACTCCAAGGGAGAAACGGCAGGAGTTCGGCTACGTCCCCAGAACTCAGGGTCCTGAAAAGCAGTCCAGTCTCCATGGACCTACATTGTTCAGTCACGTAGGCCATTACAGCCCCTCCCAAAGTGCACAGGTAGAGGGTGTAACTACAGGCCTCGGGCCCTAGGGATTTACATACTAATGAAGGTCAGAGGGTGGAGCCAATTAAGCATTGCCCCCAGAGCCTCCCCCTTTCTCCCTCCCTACTTAACCCAAGTCTGCCCTGAGTTTGGGGGGGGGGGGTACATCCAGAACCATCTACCATCCACCATGACAATAAACCCTTTTGGAACCAAGGACTTCCTCGTATCATTGGGGCCTGCTGGGCCTGCCGCCGAAGCCTCCAGCCCATGGAAACTGGGACCTTCCTCCGGTAGGAGACACAGGCTGCCTGGAAGCCTCCAGGCAGCCTCCACCTCACAGGTCCCGGGCCGCTGCCGCTGCGCTGCTGCTGCTGCTGCTGCTGCCGCCGTGTGGGTCCAGGACTCCACCGCTGCCCGCCATTTTGTCTCACACTCTATCATCATCATGAGAAGTGATTTTAAATCTGAATCCTGCTTTCCAGTTTGATGGGGTGTCCAAGATTTGCTATGGTGGGAGAACTGGATTCTGATAATGCCAAGTAACTTTGGTTTCTGGTGCTTATATTCTTGTGCTTGCCTTTTACATCTGGTTAACTCTAGTGCTACCTGCACTCACTGTCTCTGACTGAAGCCTGTCTTTCCAGTTGTCTTGCTTGTGTTAGAACTCCTCAGAGTCCAGATGTGTCTGAGATCCTGTGATCCTGAGCTCCTGGGTGGAAGAGCTCCTGGGACTCAGGCTTTCTCTGGGATCTTGAAATCCTGCTGTTCTAAGTGCAGTGGTTCCTCAGCTGCTCTAAGATGATTCAGGATATGGTGTCTTCACAGGAACAGACCAGCTAGGTGTCTGCCCCAGCCAAAAGGACCAAAGGAGGGGCAGAAGGGGAGTGGTATTCCAGAGTGGTGGAGTTTGGCTGGGTGATAGGTCCTGAACACCCCAGTCTTCCAATTATAGCTCTGGGGCATAGAGTTATGGGAGACGTTTCTTACCTGCTGCTCTGAGTGCAGTGTTCCTCTAGGATGTCTCAGGACATGGTGTCTTCAGAGGAGCATACATGCTAGGTATCTGCCCCAGCCAAAAGATAAAGCGAGAGGCAGAATGGGCCCACTTCTTTTAAAAAAGAAATGATTATAATCCTTTTTTTATGTTTTATCCAATTTCTACAGCATACACTAGTAGTAATTTAATTGTGTTCTGATGTTGAGCCCTGCAGAATATAACATGAAATTTGGTGATAATGGCCATTATATTTTTTAGTATGCTGAAATATGATCTCACAGATTCTGTATCTTAAATAACAAGTATTTATTTCTAATGAATGGTTCTGAACCTATATGCTATAAGTCTCATGAGGATTACAATTTGGTTAAAGTTCTTGTAACATTCATCTTCAGCATTCCTAGACACTGAACCATCAGACAACTGCAAAAGTGTTGGGAGGGAGGGAGACAGAGGAAGAGTTAGTGTTCAGGCCTCTTGCAGTGTTTCTACATACATGACCTTATCTAAATCTCATATGTCAAAGCCACCCTTTCTAATGCTTTCCACCTTATAATGACATCACATTTATAATTAGGGTTCAATATCATATTTTTTGGGAAACACAAGCATTTGTCCCATAGTTGTTTCTCTCAGATTTGAAAATAATGTCAAAGTATTTAATAGTTGTACGGCATGTGGGGCTGAGATGGAAAGATTGTGGGATATCACACCAAATTACAAGAAATAATAACACAAAACTACCTGAAATATAGAAGGTTCCTGGCAGAGCATGAAACCTGACTCTTGCTGAGGAGTCCAGTATTGTGAGGTATCGACCAAAGAAAACTGCTTGGACATGAGTATAAGCCAATAGAAAGTCTTTATTAGTCAACCAGTGACTACATTGGTTATTCAAGACCCCAGTGTAATGCCTAGCCTTTCTCAGAATGGCATTTTGGGTTGATATATTTTAGTTAAAAAGAACAATTAGCCAGAAGCAGAACTATAAAATCCACAAGAGCAAGGTTAGTACATTTAGATACTTTTCTAGAACAATAGACTTTGGTGGATTATGTCTTTATTTTCATTTTGGCAAGTGGTACTGTCTATGTTTTATGTCTACAGTTTTATGGCCTGAATAATACTGCCAGCATGGTGTCAATTGTGCTAAGACTTGTGGGGGTTCTACTAAGATCTGGGGGCCAGTTACACTGGTTTCACAAAGATTGGCACCCGAAAGCAGAAGTATGAGATCCATGTGCATATAATGTCAGAATGACTTTCTGGATAAGGATTTCATTACTGTGAACACTGATATTATCTACTAAAATTGGAGTCAGTTTCCCTAGATTCTTACCACAAACTGTTCTACTATTCTCAAAATTAAGTTTAGTTTCAAAGTGAAAGCCCTTGCAAGTTTAAATAGATGAAAAGCATAACTTAAAATTGGAGAAATAATTATTATAAGTAAAAGTGAATTTTGGACCTTGACATGAGTATGGTTACTCAATATAAATAGTGAATATTATTGGCAATCCAATAATATTGGATATTAATGGAAATCTCTCTGCTGCATTGAGAGATTCAAATCTTATGCAAAAAAATGTGACTGAAAATAAATGGATATTTCTACTTAATGGAAGATGGTCCAAAGTTGTTTTCTCATAAGCATGCTTCCACAGCAGGGATGTTTTACTAAATAGTTCCTGTAAACCATTAACTGTAATTTTATAGTTTGATCATATGAAATTATCAGAAGTCCTCACCAGTAATAATAATGGTAAAAGCAATGTGATAAAAGTATAATAGTATTATTTATTCCAGAGAGCTGACTGAATGTACATCCTCAAAATGCATAATGCCAGCAATACTCAATAGAATCTTCTAATGGATACTATTACCACCTCTATTTCCCTAATGAAAAAACAAACAAGATTAGTAAACTTAAAGTACTTACTTAAAGATACCAATCATAACATTTAATAGAACTGAAATTTTGATCTAGGTTGGGGTGGACTGTGACTCACTGAATCACCTCACCAATTTAATTGTGCTCTTATAACAATCCTTATCAACAATCTTCATGATTATACTGAAATTACACTGAGTAATGAAGATGAAGAAAGCATTTGATAGACCAGCCTGACTCCGTCTTAAGATTAAAAGCCATCTAGTTACAAGGTCAAAATAAGTTCATTCCCGTTTTCTGTAAAACTTGAGTTTTACCATGTCTTGATCTATTTTTCTTGAATTTGACTTGCTCCCCAACTTATACCCCAATTACCATCCTGATAAGATAAGATGTTCTGCCAAATAGTTTAAAAATGTTCTTCCTAAGTTCCTATGTAATTGAAAAAGCCCTAGCCTGCAATTTGAAGGCTATTATAAACTGCACCTTCTCCTATGTAAAATGCTGTTTTCTCAAACCCCACTCTATGGAGATAGCCCTGTCTGACCAAAAATAAAGCTTGCTTAATGTCGTAATTAAAAGAAATGTGTAATGGTCTTTACTCTCATTTGGTGTAATTAACACATTCAGCTACCATTATGTGACAGTATTCAGTCAATGTGGTAAACATATCATTGACAAAAACTATTGAAAGTGTTAAGTTCCATTCATAACTTTTCACACATAATTCAATGAATAGATGCTATAAATTAAACCTGTACTTGTTTTTTTTAATTTCAGTTCATAGTATTTAGTTATAAATGACACAGTTACCTAGTTTAAGTTCTGTGCCTCTACATGGTCTGAAAGTTTCTCTTATGTACTCTGATAAGGAAAGAGAGACCTCTCTGTGAGTTCTTGCACAGATATGCTCTGTGACCTTACATACCTCAGGTATGCAAAATAAGGATAATTAATTTATCAACTTTGCCTTGGTTTTAATAAGATTAATGAGTTAATCATTTCTACAACACATGTTGTAATTCTTTATGACAAGTACATAAATGTGTTCAGCACTATAAGAGTCCAAGAAAGAAGGCTGCATTTATCATGCTCTGTATCTAATAGACTGTCATAGAAATTAGAAATTACACCCCTCTTTTTAACTAATACCACAATCTTTGTGTGGTACTTGGAACAGAACAGACAACTTGGGATAATATAACCATCTCTATAGTAAAAGTATCCTGTGCATCCCAGGATGCACTAACTCACAAATGAATTCCCAGAGAAGTGTGGTATCTATTTTAAACCTTGAACTCTATAGCTATAAAACGAGAATTGTGGTTGCTTCTGTGTTATATAATACACATTACCATTTAGTTAACATGCATTCATTACACAATGCATTTGTACTAATGGGTGTCCTTAATAGGCTTTCAATAAAAAATCTGGTGATTGAAAATGGTAGATGTGCTTCACAGTGCTGCTAATGACGGGCTTGGGAGACCTTCCAAACAATGGGGATAAAGTGTAAGGACCTCATGTTTATAAACAGAATGCAGTAAGAGGACCAAAATGGTGAATGCATGATCAGGTATACTCATTTAAGACGGCTGATACACCCAGAGGAAATTTTAAAACACTGAACACATCACACACTCAGATTAGTGGCATGTACCTAAATGTTTTATACTACCAAACTTTGTGAAATGGGTATTTTGAATACATTTGTAATGCAAAAAGAGAGGTTTGGTGAGTATCTTTGTGCTCATGTAGAAAACTAGAAGTAAAATTATCCTGATTTCTGATTCCTTGCTTCAACCTTCTTATGAAAGAGATGTTTAAAAATGTCTCCTTCACTCCACCCACTTTTAAAAACAAAAGTTTCCCATTGCATAGAGACAAAAAGAAAGTATGTGTTCTTTTCAGTGGAGAAGTTTCTGGGGTGTCTTTGAGTGTTATTCTTTTTTAGTGATTGCTAGTTTTGCTTGGTGTTACAAATATAAAAGATACCTAACATCATCATTAGAATTAGCTTCATTGTTTTCTAATAATCCTGCCTTACAATAGATTTGGTTGCCATTCTTCTGGTATGAAATTACAAGCATATAATAATAACACCTTACATTGCCAGTGTTTGGGTTTTCTAAGTACTTTTACATAAATTATCATATATAAGCCTTAAATAGCTCAGCACCCTTATTCACGGATGCTTTGTTTTATTCATGGCTGTCATGCTGACATTAGTCACACACACTTTACTTATTCCTGTAGCTGGTTAGTTATGCAAAGCCTTAATCAACCAAACAGAAAAGATACAAAGTGAGGAGAAGAGAATGTATCACTTATGATTCTGAGGAGCTGGATTTCCTTTATATAAAATTAGTAAAAACACCCAAAGGATTCTTTATACTGCTTTATAAATTAATATTTTCAACATATGTATTATTCATACTCACCAGAGACAAATGTCATTGTGTTAAATTAAGCCCCTTTGAATTGGAAATAGGTTAGAAAACATTAAGGAGAATTCAATGCCCACAGAAAAATTTAAAATAAACATCCCATTTCATTTAGTTCATTCAGTTAATAGAATGTCTATATTATTTTGTTGTTTTGAACTATTAATAATATGCAAAATGTGCTACATAATTTTTTGCCAACTGTAAAATGGAAAATCTTTTGCTACACTTATAATCACATTATTTGATCTGAACTAAATTATATTATGACTCAAGAGTGTAGTTCACATCTAACCTCACAATCCAATAGAGTAGAAGCCACCCATTCCTTGATTATGACACATTCAACCAGTGAAAAAAACAAATAATAAGTAAAGCAGGCTATTCCTAATGCAGCCTTGCTTCTTTTAATCCTGATTAATCAAAGATAATTGAAATACATTAATGATTTTACATTTGATTTTAGTTGTGCCCAACCATGTTTTAAATAAGACATCCTTTTTCATACTTACAAATTCATATAAATAAACAAATACTTCAAGGATCTTGTAAAATGATTGAGGCTCAGAAACACATGTCTAGCTAGCATACATTATCTTTTCCTTTAAAACAAAATCTCTTGATTTTGCTGAGGAATTAAAAATAATGTACCTCTCCATCTCATCACTCTAGATAGCACTGCCTGCAAGCTCATGGAGTAAGTAAGGTTTGTTAAAATGCTCCCTATAGAGAAGAAAGATTTGTGTTGTGGTAAGAAGGAAAGGAACTAGTTGCTTCTTGGGTAATGATAGTAGAATGTGGGAAAAAAAACGCGCGTGGGGTCCCACGGCCCCAAGCCTCCCGAGTGCAGCGGGAGGAGCCCTCGACTGCATCCGATGTGACAGCGGAGGTGGAGCGGGCCTGGGTTCGGAGCACTTCCCACCCGGCACTGTAGTTCCCACATGGTTGTGACGGTCAGTCGCAGTGGTAGAAGTAGGCCCAAAAGACACACCGAACTGAGCTTCCATGAAGTAGTTTTATTGATGAGAATCGTGAATCTGGTGCGCTGCCCCCCCCTCCGAAAAGCCAGGAGGAGTTCCCTTATATAGGAAAGGGGCTGGACTAAGGAGGAGACTTAATTACCTATGTCCCCGGCCTCATTAATATGCAAATCTCAAGGCAGAGGGCTCTTAGGCACGCCCCTTACCGTGTCTTATGGGACTGAAGTTCACAGGTGAAATATCGAGGGCCCAGGCCAATGTCAACCCTTCCATGGACTCAACAGTCAGAACATAGCAGCAAAGATACCTGTGAAAACACAGATGAAGAAACTTACAGAACATCATTTATTCCTTTATGTTTCCCTAATTTACATTTTTGAAAATTAGAATAATCACTTAAAATTATAAGATTTATTTTAAACTCAATAAATGCCAATGTAAATGTTCAACAATCCAGTCATTACGCGGGGAATGAAACTGATTCAATTCCCAAGTATTAGTTCTAAAAGAGCTGGTGTTTTAGTTGTACATGAATTTATTGTAATGGTTTCTACTAGATCCTCATCTATAGTTTGTCAGTGTGAATTAACAGATATAATCACCTGTTCAATGCCCCTAATCTTCTGCTTCCCTATGACTTACAAGAGTTAATTAATTCTATTAAAAATCATTAAAGTAATACAATCATAAATTTGTTTGTATTGATATAATTCAAAAAGTCAGACTTCAAGAACTAAGGAAAAACACATCTTGCTAAATAATCTTTTTATAGTAGTGTTTTCTTTTTATAATTATGTCTCAGAAAAGCATGTTGTCATAGAATTTTGTTGCTACTGTTTCTAAACAAAATTCATTTTTTCAGGGCTTAAATAAACAATATCTAAGAAACATCTATACAGAGAATTAAGAAGTATTTTTTTTCTGACCACAGGAGAATTACAACTTTACATCTCTGTTACTTCTTCATTGGTTTCTGAAATAATATGTGATAAAATGTTTATGGAATATTATGGATTTCTGACTGAAAATAAATTATGCTGTAAAATTTGTTCTTGCAAGATCTCATTCCATTGGCTAATGAATACTAGCACTATTGGAAATGGTGTCAGCCTCTTTATTAACCTCATTGAGTTGCTAAACGGAAAGCTAGGTGAAATTTATCTGCTGTTTCAGAAATTCAGAGGACAACCTTAGCACATGCCTTTTGCTTGTGTAGCCCAGTTCCATAGTCACACAATTCACACTTCCCTTGGGTGTTCTATGATGTTGTTCAAATCCACTCCTGAATGCTTTGGGAAGTGTGATCTAATGTTTCTGAGACACCACGGTACTCAGCTAACTCATTCTCTGTCATCTTATGTGATCAGCCTGACCTTTACTATTACTCCTGACTCTGAAAGCCCTCCCCTTGTTTTGAGTGTTTCTGAAAAACCAACTCGAACGATTTCCAAGTTCTTCCTTTCACTCAAATTTTCACTATGAGAAAGATATTTTGTGGAATGACCATTTGTGAATAATGAAACGGAAGTTCGAACTACAGAATGAAATACAAAAGTAAATATTGGTGCTGTAAAATGCAATTTGAAATTATTGAATTTTGGCTTTTCTATGTAGACACCTGCTTTCATTTTCATGAGCTTATTTTTAAGTTTTGTTTTTAGAAATGTGACTGAAAAACTCTTGAATTGATTTATTTCTAATGCAGAGTTTTTCACGTTTTTATTTCACTCATCTTAAGCTTGGAATTTGTTTCTGCACTGCCAAAACTAATGGAACCACTGTGTTGAACTTGATTTGCGTCTTCAGCATATAGCATTCCTTTTAAAAAATGAAATTTTATTATAAATATATTTTTGTTGTTAAATCATATATTTTTCTACTTCATTTCTAATCTTTATCCCTGAGAATTATGTCTAGCTTGTCTGGTATAATCAAAGTCTGTAGTATTGTCAGAAGTGAGTGTGGATCTTTTAGAGGAGCCTGAGCTCTTTTAATCATTTCCAGCCCCAAGATCAGCTTTTATGTTTATTTTCCATATGTGAGTGACTTACAGTGTCTGTTTTGCAGTGATTGAATTGCTTCACTGAATGTAGGATTTCCTGTTCTCTCTGTGTTGCTGTGAATGACAAGATGGTAATTTAAAATGTTTTTATTTAGTATGTGTGTGTGTGTGTGTGTGTGTGTGTGTGTCTGGTGTGTGTGTGTTGTGTGTGTGTGTGTGTGTGTGTGTGGTGTGTGCATGTGCCATGACAACAATTGGTTGGAAGTCAGAGGATAACTTCCTGGAGTCAATCATCTCTTCTACCTTTACATGGGTTTCAGGAATTGAACTTGTGTCATTAGCCTTAGTGATGAGCACTTTTATATCTGAGCCATCTTGTCTACCCAGCCAGCATGTATTTAATAGTATTATACTGCCAATAGTATTTCTTTGGATATATGAACCATTATTTTTCCATTGATAAGATGATGGATGTTTTTTGTTTCCATTTTCTAGGTATTATAAATATTTCTATTGAGTAATATACATAAATTTATATTATGTGGAATTTCTACTTTTAATTGAAACCCATATTTTTCTATAGTAAGGGTAGAAATTTATATTCATACTAATAGTTCCAGGAGTTCCTTCTCTTCACATTCCTGCCTCATTTGATATTATTAGTCTCTCTCTCTCTCTCTCTCTCTCTCTCTCTCTCTTTCTCTGTGTGTGTGTGTGTCTCCCTTTACCCTCCCTCCCTCCTTCTACCCTCTCCCTCTTCCCCTCCCTCCCTCCATTCTCCTCCTTTTCCTCCTCCTCTTCCTCCTCTTCCTCCTCCTCCTCCTACTTCTCTCTCTCCTCTCTCTCTCTCATGTTCATTCTTAATTGGGTATTGTTTACACTGGTTTTAATGCAAAGTTGATGATGACTACTAATATTGAACATTTTTATATTATCTGTAGGTAATTTATGCCTACCTTTCAAAAGAGTTTCGTTAAGAACTACTACATATCTGTATTTGTTTGTGTATTTGTTTTTGTTGGTGTTGTGTTATTTATTTATTCCTTTATTTATTTATTTACTTATTTTTGCTAGTTTTGCTTTGAAGTTGCTTGTATATTCTGAATATTAACACCTGGTCAGAAGTATAATTTGAAAATATTTTCTCACATTTTCTCTTTTAGTAGTTTCCCCTGCTGCTTTTTAGTTTGATATAATCCTATTTACCTAACAACAAACAAAATATAAAACTCTTACTCATTCCACTAGAATGAAACCTTTAATCTATAATGTTTCATTTAGAATTTTAATTCTTATAGTTCTCAAATTACTTTGTAGAAATGATTTATTTATTTTATTTTATGTACATTGGCATTTTAACTGTATGAGGGTATTGGCTCCATTAGACCAGGAGCTATAGGCAGTTTTGAGCTGCTATGTAAGTGTTGAAGAGCTTTTGATTTAATGTCTGTAAGAAGTGATCAGTAAAGCAAAACTTTAGCTTCCTTCTGCATGTGGATATTCAGTTTTCTCAAGGCTATAAACAAAAAGGATCTCCTATCTTCCTTACAAATTCTTAGGCTCTTTAATTTAAACAAAGTTTATATGAGTGTGAACTTTTACCTCTAATCTTTCCATTGTGTTGCATTGGTCCTCGTGTCTATGCCAATAGCATGCTATGTTGATTATTATAACTTTATTGGATATCTAGAAGTCAAATAGTTGAAAGAAACATGATTTTTTTTGTTGCCACAAGCGTTTTTATTATCTAAAGTATCATAATAGTTTACAATTATTGTTAAAGCAAACATGACTTCCTATTTATAAATAGTTGCCATTCTGATTCATAATTATTTCCCAAAGATTTGAGGAATATAAATTGATGAGTTACTACTCTGTATATTAATGTAAAAATTAAGCATTAGTTTTGTTTGAAAAATGTTGTAAGGTAAAGCAAAGAAATATAAGATAAAATTTGTATGTTAAAAAAACAAAACACAAAAAAACCCTGCTATTTTAGAGATCCTGACAGAAAATTATGTTCGTCAACTTAAGAGTAAGGTAAACCAAAACCTTTAATCTCTAAAACATTGCATTATAGAAATTCAGTAACTTGGACACAGTGCTGCATTAATGACATGTATAATTAGATTCAATCTCTTTGTCTCTTTTACAAGGATCACTGTTTAACGGTTCCAAGTTGTAATTAAAAATATGACCTTTGAATGAATACTCAAATGAGAAATCTGAGCATGCATGCTAGCCTTGAATGTGCCTTAATTTAAAGACACCATACACTTCTTGAGCTTTCAGTTTGTAAAGGATTAGACCACACTTGGGTTGGGCATAGTTGTCCAACCTCATAATAAAATAATCTTTTTTCTTGACCTCTTACAAAAATTGATAGTTTTTTGTTGTTTTGCTTTTTGAGGGACAACATTCAGCTCTCTATGCCTACATTCCAAAGGTGTTGTAATTGTTGGTAACGGGTTCCAAACCCAGTGACATCACATCTAGGCAAACCCCCACATTGTTGCCAAGGCAATCACCATACATTCCCAGAATCCACCTGGCTACCGCCCACCTTCAACTGGGAGAGGCTACATCACTACCCAATAAAATAGGCAGAACTCCCTGACCTCGATCTCTTCTTCCTCTCTTTTTCTTCTTCCGCATCTTCCTCTTCTTCCTCTTTCCCTCCTCTCTTCTTCTATCTTCTTCCTCCTCTTCTCCCCTCTGCCCATCTTTGCCCTATCTCCTGAATAAATCCCACTTGGAACCATATGGTCTGGTGTAGTCTGTTCTAAGCTGCACACAAATGTATAGCAGTACTCACATGTATTTATTTTTGGAGGCCGACTCAAAGATAAAACAAAGAACTCTCAATGAGGAAACTCGAATGATTGGAAACACCTAAAGAAGTGCTCAGCATCCCTAGTCATCAGGGAAATGCAAATGAAAACAACACTGAGATTCCACCTCACACCAGTCAGATTGGCTAAGATCCAAAACACAGGTGACAGCAGATGTTGGCGAGGATGTGGAGAAAGAGGAACACTCCTCCATTGTTGGTGGGATTGCAAGCTGGTACAACCACTATGGAAAGCAGTCTGGCGATACCTCAGAAAATTGAACATGGTGTTACCTGAGGACCCAGCTATACCCCTCCTGGGGATATACCAGAAGATATTTCAACATGCAACAGGGCCACATGCTCCACTATGTTTATAGCGGCCTTATTCATAATAGCCAGAAGCTGGAAAGAACCCAGATGTCCTTCAACAGAAGAATGGATACAGAAAATGTGGTACATTTACACAATGGAGTACTACTCAGCCATTAAAAATAATGAGCTCATGAAATTCTTAGACAAATGGATGGAGCTAGAAAATATCATCCTGAGTGAGATGACCCAATCACAAAAGAAACACATGGTATGCACTCACTGATAAGCGGATATTAGCCCAAAACACACAATACCTAAGATGCAACGCATAAACCTCATGAAACTCAAGAAGAAGGAGGAAGACCAAAGTGAGGGTGCTTTTGTCCTTTTTAGAACGAGTATCAAAAGACTCAACCAGAGCTCCCCGATCTAAACCTCCAGCCTGAGAACAGACCGGCAAGCTGTCCTCTGAGAGGCTCTAACCAGCAGCTGACTCAGACAGATACAGACATCCAGAGCCAAACAGTGGATGGAGCTTGAGGACTCTTAAAGAAGAATAGGTGGAAGGATTGTGGGCCCTAAGGAGATAGGAACTGCACAGGAAGATCAACAGAGTAAACGAACTGAACCCTTGGAGCTCTCAGAGAGTGAATCCCCAACCTTGGAGCATACCTAGTCTACACAGATCTACCTCCATGGGCTGAACCTAGGCCTCCCTGCACATATGTTTGTAAATGTGCAGCTTGGTTTTCATGTAGGTCTCAAACATCTGGAGTGGGGGCTATCCAAAACATGCAGCCTGTATATGGAGTATGGTCTTCTAAAAAAAAAAAAAACAGTTGTTCAGTTATTCATGAATATTATTTTTTTTTATATCTCTTTTATTCAGTTTCAACTACTTCATTTGAGAATTTTTGTATGTATATTCATGAGGGATACTGGACTATAATTTATATATTTTTGTTGGGTTTACACTTGATTTCACTATTTCAATATTATTTGCTTTGTGAAGGAGCTTATTGTGGGTTCTGAATTTTTTTAAACATAACTCAAAAAGTGGTTGCTTGTTTGAAGGCTCTATAGAATTCTTGTATAAGTATATCTGACCTTGGTATTTTGCTTGTTTGTTTCTTTTCATTTTTATTCTGTTTGAATGCTTTTTAATTTTTTTTGATTTGCTGAAAATAAAAATTAAAAAAAAAAAAAAAGAAATGCTTAAAAAAAAAAACAAACAAAGTAAACATTACTTGATGCCTTCTTTTAAAAAAGGAAGGACTTGCCCCTCGCTGTGGTCCTTTTGGATGGGGCAGACAACTTGCTGATCTGCTCCTGTGAAGACACCATATCCTGAAACCTTCCTAGAGCAGTGGGTAAGAACCCCTCTTCACAACCATAAGCCAAGAGCTGCAACACTCGCCCAACCCTGCCCCTCCGGAATATCACTCCCCTTCTATCCCTTGCTTGGTTCTTTTGTGTAGGGCAGATACGGCTGGTCTGCTCCAATGAAGTCACCTTAACTGAACCTTCCTAGAGCAGTTGGTTAGAACCCTTCCCCTCAACCCGAAGCCCCAAACTGCAACTGGGGGCCTGGAAAACTCTGGGGACCCATTTTTCCACACAAACTCCACGCCTCTGGAAAACCACTCCCCTTCTGCCCCTCCCTTGGTCTTTTGTGGGCAGACACAGCTGGTTTGCTCCTGTGAAGACACCTTTCCTGGGCCATCTTAGAGCAGCTGAGGAACCACTGCACTGAACAGCAGGATTTCAAGATCCCAGAGAAAGCCGAGTCCCGGAGCTCTTCCACCCAGGAGCTCAGGATCACCCGGATCTCAGACACATTGGACTCTTGAGGAGTTCTGGGGCCAGACCAAGGGACAAGGAAAAACAGGCTTCATAGGGACAGTGAGTGCAGTAGCACTAGAGTTAACCAGATGGTTAAAAAGGCAAGCACAAGAATATAAAACACCGAAACCAAAGTTCCTGGCATTAACAGAATCCAGTTTCCCCCATAGCAAATCTTGGGCACCCCCATCAAACTGGAAAGCAGAATTTTAGATTTAAAATCACTTCTCATGATGATATAAGAGGCATTAAAATAGGACATTTAAAACAACTCCCTTAAAGAAATCAGGAGAACCAGATAAAACAGTTGAAGCCCTTAAAGAGGAAAACACAAAAATCCCTTAAAGAACTGCAAGAAAAACATATCCAAACAGGTGAAGGAATTTAAACAAAACCACCGGATCTAAAAATGGAAGTAGAAACTATAAAAAAATCTAAAGGGAGATTACCCTGGAGATAAAAAAACCTAGGAAAAGAGATCAGCATTCATAGATGCAAGCATCACCAAAGAATTACAAGAGATAGAAAGGGAGAAATCTCATGTGCAGAAAGATTTAGGAAAACATTGACAAAACTGCAAAGAAAATGCAAAATGCAAAAAGCTCCTAACCCCAAAACATCCAGGAAATCCAGGACACAATGAGAAGACCAAATGTAAGGATAATAGTATAGATGAGGGTGGAAGGGTTCCCAACTTAAAGGGCCAATAAATATTTCAACAAAATTATAGAGGAAAACTTTCCTAACCAAAAGAAGAAGATGCCGAAGAACATACCCGGAAGCCTACGAACTCAAAATAGACTAAACCAGAAAAAAAAAATTCCCCCTGCAATAATAATCAAAACATCAAATGCACAAAACAAAAGAAAAATTACTAAAAGCATAAGGGGAAAGAGGTAAAGTAAAATAAAAGGCAGACCATAAGAATTACACCAGGGCTTCTCGCCAGAGACTGTAAAAAGCCAGAAAATCCCCGAACTGATATCATAAAAGCCCTGAGAAACACAAATTTCCCCGCCCGACTACTAACCAAGCAAAACTCTCAATCACTATGAGTGGAAGAAAACCAAGATATTCCAGACAAAACCAAATTTGCACAAATACTTTCCCACAAATCAAAGGATAAAAATGGGGAAATCTCCACCTAGAAAAAGCAAGAAAATCATCTTCCAACAACATCAAAGAAGATAGCTACACAAACATTTAATTCTACCTCTAATAACAAAAAATAACAGGAAGAAACAATCACTTTTTCCCCTTTAAATCTCCTAAAATAATTTTACTCAATTCCCCATTTAAGATGTAGACTAACAACTGGATACATAAACAGCCCCCAGAAAATTTTGCTGCATACGGGAAACGCACCCAGCAAAAAAGATATTTCCCCACCTCAGAGAAAAAGGGTGGAAAACAATTCTCCAAGCCAATGGTCCGAAAACAAGCTGGAGTACCATTCTAATTTTTAATAAAATTGACTTTCAACCCAAAAATTACAAAAAAAGTTTAAGAAAGGACACTTAATACTCCTCAAAGGAAAAATCTACCAAGGGTGAACTCTCAATTCGAATACTATGCTCCAAATGCAAGGGCACCCCCCCAAATTTATAAAAGAAACTTTTTGGAAATCTCAAAGCACACATTTTCACCTCACACAATAATAGTGGGGTTTTCATCACCCCCCCCTCAGCATAGACGATGTGGAAACAGAAATAATGGGACACGTGAATTCAGATTATTAATGGATTAATGGATACTATAGGAAAATTTTATCTTAAACAAAGATATCCTTTTTTCAGAACCTATGGACCTTCCCAAAATAGACCCTTTTAATGGGCCCCAAAACTTTTTTAAAGGACAAAAAAATTGAAATATTCCCCTTTACCACGTCCCACGACTAACGACACAAAATAAAAAAAAAAAGGGAAAACCCACATTTAAGTGGAAAAGAAAAAACTCTACTCAATGAGCTTGGGCAAGAAGAAATAAAGAAATTAAAGACTTTTTTTAAATTTAAAAAATAACCCTCACACCAAAACATTGGGGCAAATGAAAGCAGTGTAGGGAAAAAAATAGCCCCAAAAAACTAAAAAAAAAACTGGGAGGCAAAACCCACAAATTACAGCCACTGAAACCAAAAAAAAGGGCAAATCATCAAGAGAAGTAAGGCAAGAAAAATCAAATCAGGGGGAAATCAATGAATACAAAAAAAAAGAACTATAAATGTATCAAAAAACAGGGTATCTTTTTAAAAATAACAAAAAAAACCCTTTCCCGAATAACCAGAAGGGACAGAGACTATCCCAATTAAAATGAACTGAAAAGGAGCTCAAAGAAACGAGGAAAATCCAAAAAAATCAATCTTACTACAAAAAAGCAAAATCAAAAAAAATGGAAAATTGGCAAAATGGACAAATTTTTTGACAGATACCACTACCAAAGTTTTTAAACAGAAGCAATAAACCATTAAAAAGTCCTAAACCCCAAAAAATGCAGTAGTCTTAAAATCCCCTCACCAAAAAAAAAAAAAAAAAAAAAAAAAAACCCCGGGCCAGGTTTTTTAGTGCAAATTCATCGACCCCCCAAGGGGGAAACTAATACCAATTTTTTTCAACCTTTTTACAAAAAAAAAAGGGGAAAAA
>JAJTUV010002943.1:0-103404 GCA_021653895.1 Mastomys natalensis
ACGCTCAAACCCATAGTGAGTCTAGAGAGGGCCTAGATAGGACCAATAAACGACCATAAAGAGGTCCTAGAGAAGACCATAGAGACAGCCATAATGAGGTCCTAGAGGGGTGCTAGAGAAGACCATAGAAATGACCATAGTGAAGGTTTAGAGAGGGCCTAGGTGGGACGATAGAAAGGCCCTAGAAAGGGCCTCAAAGGGCCGAGACGAGACCTTAGAGATGGCCATTTTGAGGGCCTAGAGAGGTCCTAGATAGACCAAAAGATTGCGTAGTTAGTGCCTAGAGGGCATAGAGAAGATCATAGAGATGGCCATAGTCAAGATCCAGAGAAGGCCTAGAGAGGAGAAAAAGAGACGACCATAGTGAGTGCCTAGAGAGGGCCTAGAAATGACAATAGAGACAGCAATAGTGATGGCCTAGAGAGGGCCTAGATCGGACCATATAGACGGCCATATTGAGGCCTAGAGAGGGCCTAGGAAGTTGCTAGAGAGTACCAATAGAGACAGCCCTAGTGAGGCCTAGAGATGGCCTAATGAGAACCATAGAGAATGGCAATAGTGAGGGCCTAATGGGGACTAGATACGAACATAGAGACAACCATAACAGAGGGCCTAGAGAAGTCCTATAGAGGACCATATTGACGCCATAATGAGGTCCTAGATAGGATTAAAAGAGGCCTATAGTAGTACTATAGAGGACCACGAGATGGCCATAATGAGGGTCTAGAGAAGGTCTAGATAGGACCTAGAGACGACCATAGAGAGGTCCTAGAGACAGCATTGGGAAGACCATAGAAATGGTCATAGAGAGGGCTTAGAGGGGGCCTAGAGAACACCATATAGATAGCCATAGTAGGCCTAGTTAGGGCCTACAAAGACAATAGGACGGCCATAGTTAAGGCCCAAAGAAGGCCTAAATGGGACAATAGAGATGGCCATAATGAGGGCCTAGAATGCCGAAATGGGACCATAGAAATGGTCATAGTGATGGCCGAGAAGGGTCCTAGAGTAGACCATCGTGACTCCCATAGTTAGGGCCTTGTGAGGGCCTAGAAAGGGTCTAGAGAAGTGCCTAGAGAAGCATAGAGAGGACCATAGGCACAGCCATAATGATGGCCTAGAAAGGGCCTAGAGATGACCTAGAGAGGTCATAGAAAGGACCATAGATACAGACAGAGTCTGGGCCTAGACATGGTCTAGAGAGGATCATAGATGTGGCCATAGTGAGTGACAGTGAGGCCTAGAGAGGACCATAGAGAAGACCATAGAGTGGGCCTAGAGATAGCTTAGAGAGTGCCTAGAGAGGTCTTAGAGAGGACTGTAGAGACGGCCATAGTGAGGGACTAGTGAGGGGCTAGAGAAGACCATATAGATGACCATAAAGAGGGCCTAGAGAGGGGCTAGAGAGGTTCTTGAGAAGAATCATATAGACAGCCATAGTGAGGGCCTAAAGATGGCCTAGAGAGGACCATAAGACAGTCATAGTGAGAGCCTATATGTGGCCTAGTGAGGTCCATAGAAAAGACCGTAGTAAGGGCCTAAAGGGGGCCTAGAGCTCACCATAGAGACGACCATTGTAAGGGCCTAGAGGGGCCTAGAGAAGACCATAGAGATGGCCATAGTGAGGGCTAAGAGAGCACCTACAGAGGACCATAGAAATGACGATTGAGAGCGCCTACAGAGGGCCAAGAGAGTATGCTAAGAGCGACCATAATGAGGAGCTAGAGTGGGCCTAGAGAGGACAATAGAGACAGCCATAGTGAGGGACTAGAAAGGGCCTATAAATGACCATAGAGATGGTAATAGTGAGGGCCTAGACAGGGACTAGAGAGGACAATAGAGATGGCCATAGTGAGGGCTATAGAGATGTCTAAGAGAGGAACATTGTGACAATCACAGAGAGGGCTTAGAGAAGGCCTACAGAGGACCATAGAGACAGCCATATTGAGGGCTTAGAGGATGCCAAAAGAGGACCATAGAGACTGCCAATAGGGAGGGCCTAGAGAAGCCGAGATGGTCCCTAGAATGGCATGTGGGGCCTAGATAGCACCTACATGGGACCATAGACACGGACTTAGTGAGTGCCAAGATAAGTCTAGATGGACCATAGAGATGGCCATAGAGAAGGCTATAGTGAGGGCCTATAGAGGACCATATAGACAACCATAGAGAGGGCCTAGGGAGGCCTAGAGAGGACCATAGAGATGGACATAAGTGAGGGCCTAGAGAGAGTCTAGAGAGGAACATTGAGACAATCATACTAAGGCTAGAGTGAGCCAAAAGAGGACCATAGATATGGCCATACTGAGGGTCAACAGGGTTCCTATAGAGGACACTAGATACAGCCATAATGAGCGTCTAAATAGGGCTTAGAGAGGACCATAGAGATTGCCATAGTGAGGGCCAAGAGGGGGTCTAGAGAGGACTAGAGATATGGACATAGTGAGGACCTAGTGATGGCCTATGGACGACCATATAGACAATTACAGTGAGCGCCTAGAGAGAGCCTAGATAAGACCATAAGGCTCGTCCATAGTGAGAGAATAGATAGGACCATAGTTAGGCAATAGTAGGGCCTAGAGAGGGCCTAGAGAGGACCATCGAAACTTCATAGTGAGGGACTAGAGAGTACCATAGAGAATGTCAATGTGCAGGCATAGAGGGGGCCTAGAGAAGGCCATGGAGATGTCCATAGTGAGGGCCTAGAGAAGGGCCTAGAAAAGACGGTAGAGATGACCATAGTGAGGGCTATAGAAAGGGCCTATAGAGGACCATAGAGACACCATAGAGAGATTATAGAGAGGGCCTAGAGATAGCCTAGTGAGGTCCTAGATAGGACCTTAGAGACTGCCATAGTGAGGGCATAGAGACAGGTTAGAAGGACCATAGAAATGGCAATATGAGGGCCTAGACAGGGCCTAGAGAGGACCAAAGAGACGGCCATAGTTAGGACATAGAGAGGGCCTAGAAAGGACCATAGAGATGGCCTAGATAGGCCTAGATTGGCCTTGAGAGGACCATATAGACAGCCATAGTGTGGCCCTAGAGGGTGAAAAGAGAGACCAAAGAGACGGCCATATTGAGGGCCTAGATACTAGTCTAGAGAGGACCATAGAGACTGACATAGTGAGCACATAGAGGGGCTAGAAGAGGACCATAGGGACAGTAATATTGAGGGCCTTATTGAGTACCTAGATAGGACCATAAGATGGACATAAGGCATAGAGGGGGCTGAGATAGGACCATAGAGACGGCCATATAATGGGGCTAGAGAGTTTCTATTTAGGACCATCGAGATAGCCAAAGTGAGGGCCTAGAGAGGGCCTGGAGAGCACCACTTAGACGGCCAAGGTTAGTGCCTAGTGAGTCCCTATAGAGGACCATAGAGACTGCCATAGTAAGAATTTAGAGGGTGCTTAGAGAGGACAATTGAGATTGCCATAGTGAGGGCATAGAGCGGTCCTAGATGGACCATAGAGACGGCCATAGTCAGGCCTTTTAGAGGCCTATATGGGAACACACAGAAGGGCATAGTGGGTCCTAGAGAGATCCTAGAGAGGACAATAGAGATGGCCATAGTGAGGGCTAAGAGAGGGTCTACAGAAGACCATAGAGACGACCATAGAGAGTGCCTAGAGAGGCCTAGAGAGGACCATAGTGATGGTCATATTGAGAGGCTAGAGGGGGCCTAGATAGGACCATAGAGATAGCCATATGTGAGGGCCTAGATGGGGTGTAGACAGGACCATAGAGAAGGCCATAGTGAGGGCCTAGAGAGGGCATAGAGATTATGATAGAGACATCAGTAGTGAGGGCCTAAAGAGGGCCTAGATGGAACCATAGAGACAGCCATGTGAGGGTCTAGAAGGGCATAGATGGGACCATAGAGACATCCACAGTGAAGCCCTAGAGAGTGTCTAGCGAGGACCATAGAGATGGCCTTAGTGAGTGCCTAGAGATAGCCTAGAAGAGAGTGCAAGATTGTGGGCCTAGAGAGGGCCTAAGAGAGGAAAATAGCGACGACCCTAGTAAGGGCATAAAGAGGTCTAGACTGTGGGACTTGTGTAAAGGTATCCTGGTTCTTGACTGACATGGGCCTAGAACCCGAGACTCAAGGGAGAAATGACAGGAGTTCGGCAGCCCCCAGAACTCAGGTCTTGAAAAGCATCCAATCTCCATAGATTTACATTGTTCAGTCACATAGGCCCTTACAGCCCCTCCAAAGTGCACAGTAGAGGGTGTAACTACAGGCCTCAGGCCTAGAGATTTACATACTAATGAAGGTCAGAGGGCGGAGCCAATTAACCATTCCTCCCAGAACCTCCCCTTTCTCCCTCACTACTTAACCCAGGCCTGCCCTGAGTTTGGGGGGGTACATCCAGAACCATCTACCATCCGCCATGACATAAACCCTTTTGGAATCAAGGACTTCCTCGTATCATTGGGGCCTGCCAGGCCTGCGCCGCAGCCAAAGCCTCCAGCCACTGGAACCTGGGACCTTTCTCCGATATGTGACACAGCTGCCGGAGGCTCCAGGAGCCTCCACCTCGCAGGTTCCAGGCCGCTGTTGCCTGGGCATGGGGCCTGCTGTTGAGTAGGCCTGGGCCTGCCACCGCGGGCCTCTACCTTGTGGGCCCCGGGACTCCACCACTGCCCCCAGACATTTCCCACACTAGACAGCATCATAGAGAATGCCATAGTGGAGGCATAGAGTAGGCCTAGAATGGACCATCGAGACTACCATAGTGAGGGCCTAGAGAGGTCCTACATAGGACAATAGAGACGGCCAGAGTGAGGTTCTAAAAGATGCTTAGAGAGGACCTTTGAGATGGCCACAGTGAGGGACTATGAGAGGGCCTAGATGGGACCATAGAGACCGCCATAGGTGGGGCCTAGAGAGAGACTAGATAGGACCATAGAATTGGACACATTGAGGGCTAAGAGAGGGCCTAGACAGGACGATAGAGACGGCCATATAGAGGCCTAGAGAGGTTCTAGATTGAAGCATTTAGATGGCCATAGTGCTGGTCATTTAGGGCCTAGATGGGACCATAGAGACTGCCATAGTGATGGTCTAGAGAGGGAATAGATACGATCATAGATAAGGCCATATTGAGGACCTAGAGAGGGCCTAGAATGGACCAGAGGGACTTCAATAGTGTGGGCATAGAGGGGGCTAGAGAGGACCATATCGATGGCCATCGTGAGTGTCTAGTAGGGTCTAGAGAGGACCATAGAGACTACCACAATGAGGGCCAATAGTGGGCCTAGAGAAGACCATAGAGATGGCCATACTTAGGGCCTAGAAGTTTCCTAAAGAGGACCCTTGAGACGGCCATAGTGAGAGTGTAGATAGGGCCTAGAGAGGACCATAGAGACGACCATAGAGAGTGCCTAGAGAGGGCCTAAAGTACCATACAGACAGCCATTGTGAGAGCTGGAGGGCTCCTAGAGAGGACCATAAAGACGACCATAGTGAGGGCCTAGAGAGGGCCTAGAGGGAACCAAAGAGACGGCCATGGTGAGGACATAGATAAGATCCAGATGGGACCGTAGAGACAGCCATAATGAGGACCTAGGTTGGACTAGGTGGGACTGTAAATACAGACATAGTGAGGGCCTACAGAGGGCCTAGTGAGGACCATAGAGATGACCATTATGAGGGCATTGAGAGAGCCTAGAGGGCACCATTGCAACGGCCATAGTGAGGGCCTAGAAATGGCCTAGAGAGGAACATAGACACTGCCAGATTCTGGGAATAGAGGGGGCCTAGAGGGACCATAGCTATAGACATAGACAGGGCATAGAGTGGGCCTAGAGAGATTATAGAGACGACCCTAGTGAGGGCTTAGTTATGGTCTAGAAAGCGTCATAGAGACTGCCATAGTGAGGGCATAGAGTGTGTCTAGAGAGGATCATAGATACACCACAGTGTGGGCCTAGAGAGGGTCTAGAGAGGACCATAGAGATGCCATAGTAAGGGCCTAGAGAAGGCCTACAGAGAACAATAGAGATGGCCATAGTGACGGTCTACAGGGTGATTAGAGGGTACCATTAAGATGGCCGTAATTAGGGCCTAGAGCGGGCCTAGATGGGTCCATAGAAATAGCCAAAGGTAGGGACTGAATAGGACCTAGAGAGTACCGTAGAGTCAGCCATAGTTAGGGGCTAGGGAGGGCCTAGAGAGGATAATAGAGACTCCCAGAATGTGGGCATTAGGGAGCCGAGAGAGTACCATAGAGATGACCATAGTGAGGTTCTAGAGAGGGTCTATAGAGGACTATAGAGACGACCATATTGAGGGCATAGAGAGGGACTAGAAAGGACCATAGAAATGATAAAGTGTGGGCCTAGAGACGGCAGAGATAGGAACATAGACAGACTATTGTGAGGGCCTAGAGGGTGCCTAGAGAGGACCATAGAGAAGTCCATAATGAAGGACTAGAGAGGACCTAGATGGGACCATAGAGGCGATCATACTGAAGGCTTTGAAGGTCGTTGATGGGACTATAGAAAGGCCATATTGAGGACCTAGAGGGGGCCTAGAGATAACCATAGAGAGAACCTTAGTTTGGACCTAGAGAGGGCCTAGAACAGACCATACAGACTAGCACACGGAGAGCACTTAGAGAGCACCGATAAAGGACCATAGGTACGGCCATAGTGAGGGCCAAGAGAAGGTTTAGTTGGGACCATAGATATTACCATTGTGACTGCCTAGAGAGGGCCTAGAGAAGACCATAGAGATGGCCAAAGTGAGGGCCTAGAGAGGGCCAAGATAGGACCATAGAGACGACAATATTGAGGGCTAAGAGAGGGCATAGATAGGACCATATATACTGCCATAGTGAGGGCTAGAGAGGGCCTAGAGAGGACCATATGTACTGCTATAGTGAGGGCCTAGACGGGGACTAGAGAGGACCATAGGGATAGCCAGAGTGAGGGACTAGAGAGGGCCTAGAGAGGACCATAGATATGACCATGTGAGGGCCTAGAAAGACCCTAGAGAGGACCATAGAGATGGCTAAGGTGAGCGCCTAGAAGGGCCTAGAGTGGACCATAGGGCTGGTCATAATGAGGGCTCAGCCTGGGCCTAAAGAAGACCATAGAGAAAGCCTTAGTGAGTGCCTAGAGAGAGCTTAGATTGGCCCAGAGGGACTGCTAGACCGCAGGCATAGTCGGGGCCTAGATACGATCACAGAGATGGCCAATGTGAGGGCCTAGAGAGCACCTGAAATGGACCATACAGATGGCCATAGTGAGGGCCTAGATAGGGCTTATTTGGGACCACAGTGATGACCCATGAGAGTCGCTAGAGAGGGCCTAGAAAGGACCGTAGAGTCGACCATAGAGAGGGCATATAGAGGGCCTTTAGAGGACCAAACAGATAACAAATGAGGACATAGAGATGGCCTAGAGTTGACCATGGAGATGGCCATAGTGAGGGCTATAGAGAGGACCTATTGTGGACCATAGAGATGACCATAGAGAGAGCCTAGAAAGGCATTTAGAGGGCCTAGAGGAGTCCTAGAGAGGACCAGAGAGACAGACATAGTGAAGGATTAGACTCGGCCTAGAGAGGACCATAGAGACAGCCATAGTGAGGGCCTAGAGGGGCTTAGAGAGGACCATATATACTTCCAAGTGAGTGCCTAGGGGCTTAGTGAGGCCATAGAGATGGCCATATTGAGGGCCTAGGGAGGACCTATGGAGGACCATAGAGATGATCATACTGAGTAATTCAAGAGCGCTAGAGAGGACCATAGAGACAGCCATAGTGAGTGAATAGACGGAGCCTAGAGAAGACCATAGATATGGCTAAAGGGAGGGCCTTGAGATGGCCTAGAGTGGACCATAGCAATGGCCATGGTGAGGGCCTAGATAGGGCCTAGATCGGAGCATATAGATGACCATAATGGGGGGCTACAGATAGCCTAGACAGGATCATAGAAATGGCCAACATGAAAGTTAAAAGAGGCCCTAGTGAGGACCATAGATCCTAGTGAGGATCATAGAGAGCACCAAGATAAGGCCCAGAGAGGGCCATAGAGATGGCCATAGTGACTGCCTAGAGAAGGCCTAGAAAGGACCATATATACAGTCATAGTGAGGTCCTAGAGAGGGCCTAGAGAGGATGATAGGGACATCCATAGTGAAGACCTAGGAGAAGGCCTAGATAGGACCATAGAGATGGCCATAGTGAGTGCCTAGAGAGGCTCTAGATTGGACCATAGAGATGGCCATAGTTAGGGCCTAGAGAGGGCCATAGTGAGGGCCTAGAGATATCCTAGAGAGGACCATAGATATGAAGATAGTGAGGACCTAGAGAGGGCTAGAGAGAGCCTAGTGAGGAGCCTAGAGATGACCATAGAGACAACCATAGTGAGGACCTAGATACTGCCTAGAAAGAAACATAGAGATAACCATATTGAGGGCCTAGAGAGGGCCTAGGGAGTTCCTATAGAGGACCATAGAGAAGCAATAGTTAGGGCCAAGAAGGTGCCTAGAGAGGACCATAGAGACAGCAATAGTGAGAGCCTAAAGATGCCCTAGATAGCATGATTGAGATGTCCACAGTGAGTGCCTAGAGAGGACCTTTAAAGGACCTTATAAATGGCCATAGTGAGGGCCTAGAGAGGCCTAGATGGGACCATGGAGACAGTCACAGTGAGGGTCTAGAGAGGACCATAAAAACAGTCATAGTGTGGGCATAGAGAGTGGATAGAGAGAACCATAGAGGTTGCTATAGTGAGGGTCTAGAGACGGACTAGAGAGGATCATACAGGAGACCATAGTGATGTGTCTAGAGAGGGCCTTAGAGAGAGCATATAGTGTTCCTAGAGGCCATTGGAGACAGCCATAGGCAGGGCCTAGTAATGTTCTAGAGAGGACCATATAGACGGCCGTATTGATGGCCTCAAGAGGGCCTAAAGAGGTCCTCTAGAGAACCAAAAGACTGCCATTGTGATGTCATAGAGAGTGCCTAGATGGGACCATATAGATGGCCATAGTGAGGGCCTAGAAGGGTCTTGTTGGGACCATATAGATGGTCATAGTGAGTGCCTAGAGAGGGCCAGAATAGACCATAGAGACGTCCATAGTGAGGGGCTAGAGAAGGTCCCGAGAGGGTCTAGACAGGTCCTAGAGAGGACCATAGAGACAGCCAGTGTGAGGGCCAAGATAGGGCGTAGAGGAGACCATCAAGATGGCCATAGTAAGGGTCAAGAGAGGGCCTAGTGAGAGCCTAGAGAGGACCATAGAGATAGCCAAGTGAGACCCTAGAGAGGGCGTAGAGGGGGGCCTAGACAATTCCTATAGAAGAAAATAGTGACGGCCATAGAGGGAGATAGAGAGTGCCTAGAAAATACCATAGAGATTATCATACAGTGGCCTAGATGGGCATAGAGAGCACCATAGTGACTGACATAGAGAGGTTCTAGAGAGGACCATGGAGACCGCCATTGTGATGTCCTATAGAGGTCTAGAAAGCACCATAGAGATGATAATAGTGAGGGCCAAAAGGGTGCCTAGACAGAACCATATATACGGCCATAGTGAGGACCTAAGAGGGCCTAGATTTAACCATTGAGTTGGCCATAGTGAGGGTCTAGATGGGATCATAGAGGTGGACATAGTGAAGGCCTAGAGATGGCCTAGAGAGGACCATAGAGATGGCCATTAGTGAGGTCCTAGAGAAAACCATGGAGACGGCCATATTGAGGGCCTAGAGAGCACAATAGAGAACACCATAGTGAGGGCTTAGAGTGGGCCTTAGAGAGGTCTAGAGTGGACCATAGAGACAGCATAGTGAGGGCACAGAGAGGGCTTAGACAGGTGATAGAGAGGACCATACAGACAGCCATTGTGAGGTCCTATAGAGGACCATAGAGTGGCAGTAGTGAAGGCCTAGAGAGGGCATAGTGAGGACAAAAGTGAAGATGATAGACAGGGCATAAAGGGAGCCTAGATAGCACATTAGAGATGTCCATACTGAATACATAGAGATGGCCTAGATAGGACCATAAAGACCGCCATACTGAGGGCATAGAGAGGACCTAGATGGGACCATAGAAACAACCATAGTGTGTACCTAGAGAGGGACTAGGAAGGACCATTGAGATGGCCATAATGATTGCCTAGAGAGGTCCTAGATAGAACCATAGAAAGGACCATAGGGAGAGCATAGAGAGGGCCTATATAGGACTATAGAGACATTAATAGTGAGGGCCTAGAAGGTGCCTAGAGAGGACCTTAGATATGGACATACTGAGGGCCTAGACAGGGTCTAGATGTGACCATTGAGACGGCCATAGTGAGGGCCTAGAGAGGGGCCTAGAGACGACCATGGAGACGGATATAGTTTGTGCCTACACAGGGCCTAGAGGGACCATAGAGACGACCCTACAGTGGGCCTAGAAGAGGCTTTAAAGAGCGACCATAGGAGACTGCCATAGTGAGGGCCTAGAGAGTGCCTAGAGAGGACCGTATAGACGGTCATAGTGAGAGCCTAGAGAGCGCCTAGAGATGGCCTAAAGAGGTCCAATAGAGGATCAAAAAGATGGCATATTGAGGTCATAGAGAGAGCCTAGATGGGACCATATAGACCTCCACAGTGAGGGCCTAGAAGGGCCTAGTTGGACCATATAGATGGTCATAGTTAGTGCATAGAGAGGGCCAAGATGAGATCATAGAGACGTCCAAAGTGAGGGCCTAGAGTGGGCCTATATCGATCATGGAGATTTAATATTGAGGGCCAAGGCGGTGCCTAGAGTTGTACCATGATACGGCCATATTGTGGGCCAGAGAGGCCATAGAAAGAACCATTGAGATGGCCATAGTGAAGGCCTAGAGGGGACCTAGAAATGACAATAGTGAGGGCATAGAGAGGGTCTAGAGATGTCCTGGAAAGGACCCTAGAGAAAGCCATAGTGAGAGCATAGAGAGGGCGTAGAGAGGGCTTAGAGAGGTCCTATATAGGACCAGAGGAGACGGCCATATTGTGGGCCTAAAGAGGGCATAGAGAGGACAAAAGAGACAACAATAGTTAGGGCATAGAGGCCTAGAAAGTACCATAGAGGTCCATCATGAATACTAGAGAGGGCCTAAAGAGGACCATAGAAACCATCATAGTGAGGCATAGAAGGACTTAGATGAGACCATAGAGAAAGTCATAGAGAGGGCATAGAGATTACCTCAAAAGGACCATAGAGACAACCCTACAGTGGGGCCCAAAATTAATACTGATGGCCAGTGATGGCCTAGAGAGGACAATAGAAGACACATAGGGGCACTAGAGAGGGCCTAGATTGGACCATAGAGATGGCCATTGTGAGGGCAATAGAGGAGGGCCTAGATGGCATCATAGAGTTGGCACCAAAAGACGGACATAGTGAGCACATAGAGAGGGCCTAGGTGGGATCACTGAAACGGCCATATTGAGGGCCGAGAAGGGCCTAGATGGAACATAGAGAAGGCCATTTTGAGGGCCTAGATAAGGCCGAGATGGGACAATAGAGACTGCCATTGTGACAGCCTATAGAAGGATTAAAAAGTACCATAGAGATGGTAATAGTGAGGACCTAGAGGGGCTTAAGAGGACCATATATATGGCCATAGTGAGGGCCTATGGAGGGCCTAGATGTGACCATTGAGTTGGCCATAGTCGTGTCCTAGAGAGGGCCTAGATGGGACCATAGAGGCAGGCATAGTGAAAGCTAGGGAGGGCCGAGAAAGGATCATAGAGACAGTCATAGTGAGAGTCTAGAGGGTGCTTAGATAGGCGATATATGTGGCCAAAGTGAGGACCTAGATAGGGCGGATATGGACCATAGAGACTGCATAGTGAGGGCCTAGAATGCGCCTAGATGGCAACATAGAGACGGCCATAGTGAGGTCCTAAAGAACACCTAGTGAAGGCCTAGAGGAAGCCTAGAGAGGGTCCTTAGAAAAGACCACAGAGACGCCATACTGATGGCCAAGTGATGGCCTACAGAGGACCATAGAGACAGTCATAGTGAGCACCTAGAGAGGGCCTAGATTGGACCATAGAGATGGCCATTGTGAGCGCTATAGAGAGGGCTAGATGGCATCATAGAGATTGCTATTTGTGGGCCTAGAAGGGCCTAGATGGGACAACAGAGAGTCCATGGTGAGTGGTATAATCGGCCTAGAAAGCACTATAGAAATGACTATAGTAAGGGCTAAGAGAGGTCCTAGATAGAACCATAGATATGGCCACAGAGAGAGAGTAGAGGGGGCTAGAGGACCATTAGAGAGGCCATAGAGAGGGCCTAGTTGGGCCTAGAAGAGACCATAGAAATAACCATAGTGAGGGCCTAGTGAAGGCCTAGAGAGGACCATAGAGACGACCATAGTGAGTGTTATAGTTAGGGCCATAGGGAGGGGACCATAGAGATGACCATAGAGAGGGATTTTGTGGGACTGTGTAAGGGTATCCTGGTTCTTGGCTGGGCATGGGCCTAGAACCCCGAGACTCCAAGGGAGAAACGGCAGGAGTTTGGCTACATCCCAAAACTCAGGGTCCTAACAAGCAGTCTAATCTCCATAGACCTACACTGTTCAGTCACGAAGACCATTACAGCCCCTCCCAAAGTGCACAGGTAGAGGGTTATAACTACAGGCCTCAGGCCCTAGGGATTTACATACTAATGAAGGGCAGAGGGCAGAGCCAATTAAGCATTCCTTCCCTCCCCAGCACCCTTCCTACTTCTCCCTCCCTATTATAACTCAGGCCTGCATGAGTTTGGGGGGGTACATCCAGACCCATCTACCATCCGCCATGACAATAAACCTTTTTGGAACCCAGGATTTCCTCGTATCATTGGGCCTGTCGGGCCCGCCGCCACCAAAGCCTCCAGCCACTGGAACTGGGAACTTCCTCCGGTATGTGAGACAGGCTGCCTGGAAGCCTCCAGGCAGCCTCCACCTTGCAGGTCCCGGGCCACTGTCGAGTAGGCCCGGGCCTGCCACCGTGGGCCTCTACCTTGTGGGCCCGGGACTCCACCTCTGCGCCGGGTTTTTCCCACATAATGGCGCGACCAACGTGGAACCTGAACAGCCACAGAACTACAGACAAGCTAGTCGAACAGCCATCTCTCAGACAACCACCAGGACCCACATCTTCAAGCAAGCTAACCAGGCCGCCAGTCTGCTAAGCAAGTACTTTTACCAAATCTCTTCCTCGGGGTGTTGCCAGGGCCTCTTTCTTCCCTCCCTTCTTGTTTCTCTCGGCTGTGGGTAGGCCGGCGTACGCCCACATGCCCCCCAAGTCTCAGTCCTTCTGAGGCCTCTCAGCAGCCGGTCTGAGGGCCCAGGGCCTGAGACCAGTCGATCCTAGCAGAATCCGGGCAAAGGGATCCCAATTCCCCCTCTTTTCTCTCGGCTGTGGGTAGGCCGGCGTGCGCCCACATGCCCCCAAGTCTCAGTCCTTCCGAGGCCTCTCAGCAGCCAGCCTGAGAGCCCAGAGCCTGAGACCAGTCGATCCCTACTAGCTGAATCCGGCAAAGGGACCCCCAAATCCAAGAGGTCTGCACCCTCATGGAACCAAACTGAGTTTGTTCCCCGTCCAAGTATGAGCCTGGCCGTGTCTACTTGGTGCGGTGTGAGACAAACAAGCCAGACCTTCTGTGGCCCTCCTTTTCCTGGTGTTGCATGAAATAAATCAGCCAAGATCCCGTGAGCTCCTGCCATGCTGAACTACCATCCCAGCCTTCTGCGTCATGGCAGACACATGGACCCACAATGCAACAAAGACTCATGCCCACGAGTGCCATTCTCGGGCCTACATCATTCCTTACAGGTGGTTTTGAGGATGTGGGCAAAGCCAGCACCAAGAGTACCCCCGCTAGTGCCTGCAAAGAACCTCTCCCCGAAACCTTGAGTAATTCCAGCCTAGTTCACAAGACTAGGCAGGTCTCTCACTGTCCCCCCTCCTCTCTCTCCTCTCCCTCCCTCCCGTGTTCTCCAGCTCCAGGGCAAGATGGCGGCAACTCCCTAGCTCCTCTCTGCCATCCCCCCCGCTCCACAGAAGGGCTCCTTCCAGCTAAATGTGTCTTTTAAGGCACAGTGCCTTTCTCACAATTCTCGTTCTAAAATCGTTTTCTTGAGTGAGAGATCCTGAGGTGAGGGCTGTCCGGGTTGCTCTCAAAAATTAGACTTCAGTCTTTAACACCCCTGTTGATAGGTAAATTCCTTCCACGTGTTCTCCATAACAAAAAGATGGGGGAGACACTTAAAACTCTGCTCCCCTGCCCCCCCAGGGGTTAGCCCTTTCTAAATCTGCTGCTAGCTTCTCATGAACACTGGCTCCCAAACTCTAGTCCTCAGTGATTTTCCCTCAGGGGGTTTAGTCTTTCCAGGGTGCCCGCTGCCTAGCTAGGGCTTCCCCCCCCCTCCTCATCATTTGCGGCCAGTTTGGCTGCCTTTAAGCAACAGGGCCGGTACCCTGGTTGCTCCTTCCCCTTAATCTACAGGTCATTTGCGGACAGCTACAGCCCAGCTGGTTTGCTTTTAAGTCCCCTTTTTACCTGTGTTCCTCTCAGTTTTTTTCTCGAGGCTAAAACTCCAGGCTGAGCCTGGAGAAACTAAACGACCAACTCCAGCTTCCCCAGGGCTGCCGCATACAGGCAGTTCCCGTGTCTCCCCCCATGGCTCAGTTGTTACACAAAAAAACCCTTTCTCTTTGTAACTTCCTATCAAGCCTCTATGTTTTTCCTCTGAGTTTTCTTCAAGGTTGGCCTTTTACTTCTAAGAAAAAAAAAAATGGGGAATTTTCCCTGGCCTCTTGCTAGAGACCCAGCTTTTCCCCATGGCAGTGCAGGCCCCTCCCTACTGCTTTTAAACCTGCCACTAATGCCTTTTTTCCAAACGGAAAAAACCTAAAAACAACAGTTTTTGCTTTTCAACCCAAAATTTTTTCGCTTTTTGTTTTTCACAGGTGCTTCTAAGACTAAATTTCCTTAAAAACCTTTGGGGCCCTTTCCAGGATTTAATGACAGGACCGGATGTGCTTGTTCCCAAAATGACTTAATGCTTAATACTCAGCCTTTACAGAAATCCCATGCTGGGGTGCTGCTTTCCTGTCTTGATTATTCCTATAGGTGCTCCCACAAGGGCCGTGGAGATGCCCCTCTTCTGGAACCTGCCTGAGATGTCAAACTGCCCTTTTCCTCAGCCATCTGTCGACTGCAGATTCAGAGAATGCCCTTTTGGGTCCAGACACAAAGCCACCTCCTGGAAAAAATGCCTAGGAGGCCAAACTGTCTTCTTGCAGCCAGCCACACTGCTTAACTGAGACTGCAAAGCTAAATCCTACAGGGAAAACGATCCAGACCTTCCAGGTTTTCAGTGAAAATCTTTGGGCCCAAAGTCCAAATAGCCCAAAGTTACATGTAGTGAGGAAAACTTTTAAAGTCTATTAATTTGTCGGTGTTATTCCCTCAACTGTATCACCTATATTTAATGTTCAGTGATCCTTTGCCTTCCCAACCCCACCCTTTAATTCCCCTTTCCTTCCCAATCCCACCCTCAATCCTTACCCTGTGAATTAAATTTTGGTAAAACCCTTTTGGCCTAAACAGTGCTTTCTTTTAACTTCATATGCAAAACTTTTTGGGCCAAAAGATGGGCACAGTGACCCCCTTTTTTAAAAAAGTAAAGGGGGAAAAGGGAAAAGTGGGACTGTGTAAGGGTATCCGGGTTCTTGGCTGGGCAAAGGGCCTAGAACCCCAAGACTCCAAGGGAGAACGGCAGGGCAGGGAGTTCGGCTACGTCCCAAAAAACGGGTCCTACAAGCGTCTAATCTCCATAGACCTACTTGTTCAGTCACGAAGGCCATTACAGCCCTCCCAAGTGCACAGGTAGAGGTTATAAAATACAGGCTCGACCCTAGGGATTTAAAACTAATGAAGGTCAGAAGGCAGAGCCAATTTTTGCATTCCTCCCCTCCCCAGGGCCCTTCTACTTTCCCTCCCTATTTAACTCAGGCCTGCCTGAGTTTTGGGGGGGTACATCCAGACCCATCTATCATCCGCCTGACAATAAACCCTTTTGAACCAAGGACTTCCTTGTATATTGGGGCTATGGGCCTGCCCCGCCCAAGCCGCAGCCACTGGATACCTGGGACTTCCTCCGGTTTTGTGAGACAGGCTGCCTGGAAAACCCTCAGGCAGCCTCCCCCTCGTGGGGCCCCCCGGGGCCCCTGCCACCTGGGCCCGGGGCCTGCCGCTGCACTGCCGCGTGGGTCCGGGACTCCACTGGGAGCCCGCCAGTTTTTTTTCCACAGGATTAGAGAGGGCCTAGAGAGGGTTTGAAATTTCCCGAGAGGACCTTTGATACAGCCATTGTTTAGGGCTAGGACGGCCTAGATGGGGACCCTAGAGACATCCATATTTAGTGTTGGATAGGCCCTAGAAGGGGCCCTAGAGATGCCAAAGTGAGGGCTAAATTTAGTTCCTAGAGAGGATCTTAGAGTCGATTATCGAAAGCACCTAGAGAAAGGCCTAGTTAGGAACAAAGTGCCGGCATGTGAGGGCCTAGAGGGGGGCCCAAAGAGGACCACGAAATTTAGCCATACTGAGGGCCTAGAGAGGGGCCCCCAAAAGGACTATAGAATCAGCCATAGTGAGGGCCTAGAGAGGGCCTAATGGGACCATTATAAAGCTATAGTGAGTGTATAGAAGGGCCTAACCCCTGGGACCCATAGACAGACATGGGTTTTGGACTAGAGGTTGCTTTGAAAAGGACCATAGAGATGGCAATAGAGTGACGGCTTAAGAGATTCTAGACCAACGCCTTAGAGAGCTCCTAGAGATTGTCTAGATAGGCCATAGATATGGCCATTTGAGGTCGGAGAGAGGGCCTAGAAGAAACCCCTATATATGCCATAGTGATGGACTAGGAGGACCATAGAGGGAAGGGGCCCTAGTGGAGGCACAAAAGGGGGACTCCAGAGGACCATAGAGAAGGGGATTTGATGGGCAGAGAGGACCTAGAGAGGACCATAGAGACGGCCATAGTGAGGGCCAAGAGGGGGGCCTAGAGAGAACCATAGGAAACAGCCATATTTATGGTCTATTGGGTGCTTCGCGAGGACCTTTGAGGATGGCCATAAAAGGGCCTGAGCAGGCCTGAGGGGACCAAAAAGATGGTTTATATTGGGGGGGCCCATAGAACGCTAGATGGGGGCCATAGAGAAAGTCCATTGTGAGTTTTAGGAGGGCCTAAAAGGACCATACGAATGGCCCTAGTGAGGGCTAAGATGAGGACCATAGATGCGAACATAGAGGGGCAGATAGAGAGGGTCTAGATAGGACCAATATATACGGCCATTTTTGGAAAAGGACGAGGACTAGAGTAGGACCCTTGATACAGCCATATTGAAGGCCTACAGAGTCTCTAAAAAGGACCATTTAGATGGCCGTATAAGTTTCCGAGAAGGGGCCTAAGAGGACCATCGAGATGGCCATGGGGGGGCCTTGAGAAGATCATCAAGAGGCTATACTGGGGTCTTGAAAGGGCCTACAGAGGACCATAGAGACCACCAGTTTGGGCCTAGTGGGCCCAGTGATAGCTAGAGAGGAACATAGAGACAGCATAGTGAGGGCTTATAGTGGGCATAGAAAAAGGGGCTAGAAAAGGTCTTATAGAGGAAAATAGAGAGGCCATAGGGAGGGAGTTAGAGGGCTGACTAGGAAAAAGGAAACCCTAAAACGACCATTTCAGTGGGCCTAGAGGGGTCCCCAGAGAGCACTATAGAGTCAGACATAGTGAGGGCCTAGAGAGAGCCTAGAAAGAACCAAAAGAGACAAACATAGTGAGTTTATAGACAGGGGGCCCGATCAAACCATAGAGGGCCTCCATAGTGAGAGCCATAGAAGGGCCTTTAGATGATCATAGAGAGGTAAAATTGAGGGGGGCATCGAATTTGCCTTGATAGGGGCCATAGGTATGGTCTATTGATGGCCTAGAAATTTGGGCTTGGGAGGATCATTGGGACAGCCATAATGAGGGTTTTTAGAGAGGGCATTGAGCAGGCTAGAGAGGTCCTATAGAGGCATCAATTTAGATGGCCCCGAGTGAGAGCATAGAGAGTGCCTTTTGAAAAAAGGGCCCCGAGAGGCACTAAAAGTGGGCCTAGAGGGGCGCCTAATGAGACCAAAGAGACGGCCATTGTGAGGTCCCAGGGAAGGCCTGAGAGGAAGGTAAAATATGGCCATAGTGAGGACCTAGAGATGACCTAGTTGTCACCATTAATGCGGCTTTTGAGAGAGCCTAGAAAAGACAAATGAAACGGGAATAGTGAGGGGGGCCCAGAGAGGGGCCCAGAGGGGCCTTGAGAGGTTTTTGAGAAAACCATAGAGATTGCCATTCTGAGGGCCCCGTGTGGCCTAGAGAGGATCATAGGGAGCCCCAAAACGAGGGGCTAAAGAGGGGCCTGAGAGGAGCCTAGGATTGGTCCTAGAAAGGGCCATAGGGACAGCCATAGGGGGGTTGGGGCCTTGTGATGGCGTAGAGAGGACAAAAAAGACGGGCAATAGAGAGGGCACAGAGGGGGCCCCCAGATAGCACCATAGAGACGGCCATTGGTGCCTAGAGCGGACTAAATTGGAACATAGTGTGGTTATAGTGAGGGCCTAAAGAGGGCCTAGATGGACAATACAGAAGGCAATAGTGAGGGCCTAGAGAAGGCCTAGATGGACCATAGAGACGGACTTTTGTTAGGGCCTAGAGATGAACTAGCTAGGACCATGTGACGTCCTTGTGAGGGCCTAAAAGGGGCCCAGATGTCACCATTGATGTGGCCCCGGTGAGGGCTAGAGGGGGCCTTTTAGAGGACCATAGAGACAGTAATCGTGTGGGCCTAGAAGGTTGCCTAGAGAGGACCATACATATGGCCATACTAAGGGCCTAGTGAGGGCCTAGATTTGACCATTGAAAGGGAGCCATATTGAGGGCCTAGAGAGGGCCTAGAGAAGACCATGGGGGACGGACTAGATAGGGCCTAGCAGGGCCTAGAGAGAACCATAGGAGGACCCCACGGTGAGCCTAGAGGAGGTTAGAGAGAACCATAGAGAAGCAAGGGGTGCCTGGTGAGATCCCGAGAGAGCCATATTAAGGCCCATGAAGGGCCTAGATGGTCAATAGAGAAGGCCATATTTAGGGGCCTAGATAGGGCCAAGATGGGACAACAGAGGGCTGCCATTTTGGGGGCTTATAGTAGACTATAAAGGGCATTGAGTTTGGGACTAGTGAGTGCCCAGAGTGTTTCCTTTGGAGGACCATATGTAAGGCCATAGTGAGGGGCCCAGAGAGGGCCTAGTTGTGACCATTTAGAGGGGCCAAAAGTTAGTGCCTAGAGATGGCTAGTTTTGGGAAACCCTTGAGTTGGCATAGTGAGAGCCTTGGAGGGCCTAGATGGGGGCATAAAGGCAGGCAAACGAGTGAAGGGATAGAAATGGCCTAGAGAGGTCCCATAGAGAAAAACCTTAGTTGCTTTAAAAAATGGGTCTAGAAAAGATCATGGAGTCGCCATAGTGAGGGCCTTAGAGGGGCCCCGATGTGACCCTTGATCTGGCCAAAGGGAGGTTCTAACAGGGCCACGAGGAAGGAACCATGTTGATGGCCATAGTGAGCGTTTTTTAAAAGGGGCCCTAGATAGAACAATGAGACGAATATAGTGAGGGGTTTGAAAAGGGTTAGAGGTCCTAGAGAGTACCATAGAGGGCTGCCACATTGAGGGCATAGAGAGGGCCTAGATAAAGCTTAGAGAGAGTGCTGAGGAAAAACCATAGAGACAGGCCCTAGTGAGGGCCTTGATACGGCGTAGAGAATGCCTAGAGAGGTCCAATAGTGTTGTGGACGGATAAGTGAGGGCTTAGAGATTGCATAGAGAGGACAAAAAAAGACAATGGGTAGAGAGGCGCACAGAGGGGCTTAGAGAGCAACATAGAGATGCCCATAGTGGGTTTCTTTGAGAGGGCCTAGGAGGACCAAAAAACACGGCCCTAGTGAGGGCCCTAGTGGACCTAGATGGGACCATAGAGACCAAACCCACAGTCGGGCTAGAGGAGGCTTAGTGAGGGATAGAGGAGGCCAAGATCAGCCATATACATCGCCATAGTGAGGGCCTAGGAAGGGCCTAAGTGGATCAGAGAGACGGACATATTGAGAGTCTTGAAGGGCCTAGATGGGACCATAGAGACGTTCATAGTGAAGGTCTTGTGGGTGCCTAGAGAGAACCATATATATGGCCATAATGAGGGCCAAGAGGTGGCTAGATGTGAACACTTGAGGGGAGCAAAATTGAGGCTTAGAGAGGGGCCTATAGAAGACCATGGAGACCGCCCATAGTGAGGACCTAGAGAGGGCCTAGATGAGACCATTGGACGGTCATAGTGACGGCCTAGAGAGGGACTAGAGAAGACCTGGAGACAGCCTTAGTGAGGGACTGAGAGGGCATTACAGAAGTCCTGAGAGGTGAATAGAGGACCATACAGATGGCCATAGTGAGGCATAGAGATTGCCTATAAAGGACCATAGAGTTGACACTAATGTGGGCCTAGAGAAGGCCTTGGGAGGACCATAGAGATGGCCATAGTGAGGGGTTAAGAGTGGACTAGATAGGACCATAGAGACGGCCATAGTGAGGGCCTAGATAGATCCTAGATCGGACGATGAGACAGCCATAGTGAGGGCTTGATATGTCCTGAAAGGCCTAGAGATGGTCAATTGAAGGCCTAGAAAGGGCACTTGTTGGGACCATAAATATAAGGCCATTATGTGAGGACTAGAGAGGGCCTTGATAGGTCCATAGAGTCGGCCATAGTTGAATGCAAAGACAGGGCCTAGAAAACACCATAGAGATGACCAGAGTTAGGTCTAGAGAGGGCCTAGAAGGGACCATAGAGACGGCCATAGTGAGGGCATAGATAGAGCTTAGATGGGACCGTAAGATATGCCCATAGTGAGGCCTAGATAGAGAATAGAAGGACATAAGAGATGGTCATAGTGAGGGCCTAGAGGGTGCTTAGAGAGGGCCATTGATCTGGTCATAGTGAGGGCCTAGAGAGGGCCGAGATGGGAACATAGAGATGTACATAGTGAGAGCCTAGAGAGGGCCTAAATGGGATCATAGTGACATGCCATAGTGAGGGCCTAGAGTGTCTAGATGTATCCTTTGAGATGGCCATACTGAGCTACCAGAGATGGCCTAGATGGGATCATTAGAGACGAGAGCAAGGCTAGTGAGCACCCAGAGAGGGCTAGATAGGAAAATAGATTCAGTCATAGTTAGTGTAAAGAAAGGGCCTAGAAAAGTCCATGTGTGTGGCCATAGTGAGGGCCTAGAGAGGGCCTAGAGGTAACCATTGAGATGGCCATAGTGAGTACTAAGAGATGGCCTATATGGGGCCATAGAGATGGCCATAGTGAGCACCTATAGAAGGTCTAGATAGAGACCATAGATATGGCCATAGTGAGCATCTAGAGAGGTCCTAGATATGACATAGAGACAGCCATTAGAGAGGACCTTAGAGACGACAATCGTGAGAGCATAGAGAGGGCCTAGAGAGTGCCTAGAGAGGACCATAGAGACAATATAGTGAGAGCCCATAGTGGGCAAAGAGGGCCCAGAGAGGTCCCATAGAGGTCCATAGAGATGGCCAGAGTGAGGACGAGAGAGGGCATAGAGCAGACCATATTGATAACCCCAGAGAGGGCCTAGAGAGGGCCTAGGGAGGAACATATAGATGGCCACAAAGAGGCATAGAGAGGGCCTAGAAAGGTCCTATAGAGGACCATAGAGATGTCCCATAGTGCGGGCCCAGAGAGAGCATAGAGAGGAACATAGAAACGGCCATAGTGAGGGACCTAGGGGGGGACCTTGGGAGCCCCAAAGTGACGGCCATAGTGAGGACCTAGAGTGGGCCTTGAGCAGACTATAAAAACGGCCATAATGACATTGAGACTGTCTAGTGAGGGTTCTAGAGGAACGGGGCCTAGAGAGGCCCTAGAGACGACCAAAAAGATGGCTATACTGAGGTCTAGATAGGGCCTAGATGGGACCTATAGACTGCCATAGAGAATGGCCCAGAGGACCATAGAGACGGCAATAGTCAGGGCCTAGGAGGGCCTGGTAGGCCATAGAGACAGCCATAGTGATTGCCTAGACAGGGCCTAAATAAGAACCATAGAGATTGCCATAGTGAGGGTAGAGAGGACCTTGAGGACCATAGAGTTGGCCAACTGAAGGGCCTTGAGAAGGCCTAAACAGCACCATAAAGAAGGCCAAAGTGAAGGCTAGGAAGGGCCTAAATAGGCGATAATGATGTCAAAAGAGAGTGGCATAGAGGGAAAGGGCTACAGAGGGCCTAGGGAAGTCCTAGAGAGACCATAGAGACAACTCTAGTGAGGCCTAGGATGGCTAGAGAAGACCATAGACATGGCCATTAGTGAGGGCCTAGAGGGGGCCTAGAGATGACCATACAGACCACAATAGGAGGGATTAGAGAGGGCCTATGGATGTCTTTAGAGACGTAGGTACAGCCATAGTGAGGTCCTAGGGGGGATTAGAAGGGCCTAGAGAGGTCCTAGAGAGGACCCCGATATGGACAAAGTAAAAGTCTAGAGAATGCCCTAGATTGGTCCATAGAGACTACCAGAAAGAGGTCCTAGATCTGGCCTAGAGAAGACCATAATGACGGCCATAGTGAGGGCCTAGAGGCGGCCTAGAAAGGACCATAAAGATGGTAATAGTGAGAGCCTAGACGGGGCCTAGTGAGAAACCATAGAGAAAGCAATATTTAGTGCCTAGATAGGGCCTACAGAGGACCATAGAGATGGCCACAGTGAGGGCCTAGTTATGTCCTAGATGGGACCTTAGAGACAACCATAGTAAGGGGCCTAGAAAGGAAGAGATGGGAACCCATAGAAACTGCCATAGTGAGGGGCTAGAGTGAGACCGAGATAGGACCGTAGAAGAAGTTATTAGTGAGGAACTCGAATAGGCCTTGATGGGATATTGGACTGCCTAGTGAGGGCCCAGAGAGGACCTAGAGAAGACCATAGTGATGGCCATAGTGAGGGCTTTTAGAGGGCGTAGAGAGAACATAGATACTACAATAGTGAGTGTCAAGGTAGGGACTGGATTGAACAATAGGGCTGGCCATAGTGAGGGCCTAGAGAGGGGCTAGATGGGACCCTAGAGATGGCCACACTGAGGGCCTAGAGAGGACCATTAGATATGGACATAGTGAGAGTCTAGAGAGGGCCTAGATAGGACCACAGAGACAGTCATAGAAAGGTCCTAGAGATGGCCTAGATAGGACCATCGAGATCGATCTTAGAGAGTTCCTAGAGACGGCCTAGAGAGGACCATAGAGACGGGCCATAGTGAGGGCCTAGAGGGAGTCTACCGCGGGATGATAGAGATGGCCATAATTGGGGCCTAGAAGGGCCAAGAATGGACCAATGAGATGGCCATATGAGGGTCTAGATGGAAACTATAGAGACTGCCTAGTTATGGACTAAGAGAAGGCCTATAGGAAGACCATAGAGATGGCCATAGTCAGGGTCTTAGTGAGGACCTAAAAGGACTATAGAGACAGAAATAGTGAGTAGCCTAGTGAGGGCCTAGATGGGACCATAGAGGTCATAGTCAGGGCCTAGATAGGGCCTAGAAAGAACGTTAAAGATGTCATAATTGCATGATAGAAGGGGCCTAGAGAGGACCAGTATAGATGATCATAGAGAAGGCTTAGAGTGGGCTGAAATAGGGTCTAGAGAAGTCTATAGAGTACCATTAAAATTGTAATATTGAGGGCATAGAGAGGTCTTTGATATGACCAAAGAGGACGGCCCATAAGTGAGTGCCTAAAGAGAGCCTAGAAGGACTATAGAGACAGACATTTAAAGAGGGCCTTAGTGAGGGCCTAGAATTGGGAGCTATAGAGTTGGCAATATTTCGGGCCTTAGGAGAGATCCTTACATGGGACCTTAAAGCGGATATAGTGAGGGCCTAGGAAGGCCCTAGACAGGAAATAGTGATGGTCATAATGAGGACTAAGAGATGGCCTAGAGAGGGACCATAGAGACAGCAATAGTGAAGGCCTAGTGAAGGGCCTAATAAGAACCATAGAGATGGCCATAGTGATGGCCTAGAGAGGAGTAGAGGAGACCATAGATTCGGGCCATATTGGGGGCCTTGAGAAGGCTAAACAGGACCATAAAGATGGCCATAGTGAAGACTTAGAGGGGGACTAAATAGGGGCCATAATGATGTCAACATAGGAGAGCCTAGGAATGTCCTAGAGATGACCATAGAAACAGTCCTAGTGAGGCCTAGAGATGGTCTAGAGAGGACCAAGAAATGGCCATAGTGAGGGCCTAGAGGGGGCCTAGAAATGACCATAGAGACCACAATAGAGAGTGACAAGAGAGGGCATATATATGTCTTAATAAAGGATTGTAGTGACAAACCATAGTGAGGTCCTAGAATCGGATTTGAAAAGGTCTGGAGAGGTCCTAGAGAGGACCCTCAATATGGACATAGTAAGGGTCTAAGAGGGTCTAAAAAAAGGACCATAGAGATGACCATAAGAGATCCTAGAGACGGCCTAGAGAGGACCCTAGAGATGGCCCCTAGTGAGGGCCTGGGGGGGGGCTAGAAAGGACCATGAAGATGGGCATAGTGAGGGCCTAGATGTGGCCTAGAGAGCACCATTTGAGAAGGCAATAGTGAAGGCCTAGATATGGTCTAGAAAGTTCCATAGACATTTTCCCTAGTGAGTGCGAGATAGGGCCTAGAGTGGGTCATAGGGAAGGCAATAGTGAGGGCTTAGAGAAGGTCAAGATGGGACCATAGAGATGGTCATAGTGAGGGCCTAGTAGTTAACTAGAAAGAACCTTAAGACTGTCAGATTGCGTGCATAGATGGGGCCTAGAGAGGACCATATATATGACCATAGAGAGGGCCTAGAGATGGCGAGATAGGGCTTGAGAGGGCCTATAGAGGACCATATACACAGCCATAGTGAGGTCCTCGTGAGGGCCTAGAGAGGGTCTAGAGGGTCCTAAAGAGGACCATAGAAAAAAGCCCTAGTGAGTGCTAGAGATGAATAGAGAGGACCCCAGTGAAGGCCATATTGGTGAACTATAGAGGGTCTAGACATGGTCTAGAAAGGTCATAGATAGAAAACCTAGAGAAGACCGGAGCGAGGGCCTAGAGCAAGGCCCAGAGAGGACATAGAGATGGGGAAAAGTGAGGGCCAAGAGGGGGCCTAGATAGGACCATAGAGAAGACCATAGAGAGGGCCTAGAGAGGGTTCAGATATCTAGAGAGTTTTAAAGAGCACCATAGAGACGGTCATAGGGAAAGCCTAGTGAGGGCTAGAGAGGATCATAGAGATGACCATAGAGAGGGCCTAGAAGGGCCAAGAGAGGGCCCAGAGATGGGCCCAAAAGAAGACCATAAAGACGGCCATACTGAGGGCCTAGATGTGGCTAGTGAATACCTAGAGACTGCCATAAGAGCATCGACATGGGGCCTAGAGCTCACCATAGAGACACAATTGTATGGGCCTAGACAGGGCCTAGAGAGGACCATAGAGATGGTCATAGTGAGGACCTAGAGGGGGACTAGAGCCCACCATAGAGATGGGCCAATGTTAAGGGCCTTGAGAGGGCCTAGAGTGGACCATAGAGACAGACATAGTGAGGTCCTAGAGAGGGCCATCTGGGACCATAGAGATGGCCATAGTGAAGACCTAGATAGGGACTAGAGAAGACCTTAAAGACTTTCAGAGTGCGTGCATAGAAGGGACCTAGAAAAGGACCATATAGATGGACCATAGAGAGGGCCTATAGAGGGTAGAGAGAGGGCTAGTGAGGGCCTAGATCGGACCATAGAGACATTAATAGTGATGGCCTGGAGGGTCTAGAAAGGGCCTAGAGAGTTCTAGAGAAGACCATAGATATGGCCATAGTGAGAGTCTAGAGAGGGCCTAGATAGGACCATAGAGACGACCATAGAGAGGTCCTAGAGATGGCCTAGAGAGAAAAATAGAAATAGCCATAGTGAGGACCTATAAAGGGGCCTAGAAAGACCATAGATTTGGCAAGAGTGAGGGCTAAGATTGGTTCTAGAGAGGACCAAGGATATGGCAATAGGGAGGGCCTAGGAGGGCCTTTCAGAGGGTCTAGAGAGGTCCTAGAGAAGACAATATAGATAGCCTAGTGAGGGCCTAGAGACACATAGAGAGAACCTAGTGATGGCAATAGTGAGGGACTAGAGAGTGCCTAGTAATGGCCTAGAGAGGTCATGAGAGGACCATAGAGACAGACGTAGTGAGGGCCAAGAGACAGCCTAGAGAGGATCATACAAATGACCATAGTGAGGGCCAAAGGGGGCCTAGAAAAGACAATAGAGAAGACCCTAGAGAGGGTCTAGACAGGGTACAGAAATGTCCTAGAGTGGTCGTAAAGCGAAAATAGAGACGGCCATACGAGGCGCTGTGAGGGACTAGAGATGAACACAGAAACGACCATAAGGAGGGCCAAGAGAGGGCCTAGAGATGGCCTAAGAGACGGACAAGGGGAGGACATAGAGATGGCTATAGTAGGAGGGCCTAGATGTGGCCTAGTGAGTAACCATAGAGATGGCCAAAGTTAAGGCCTATAGGGAAACCTAGAGCTCACTATACAGATGACCATTGTAAGGGTCTAGAGAGGGCCTAGAGAGGGACCATAGATACGCCATTGTGAGTGCCTAGAGAGGTCCTAGAAAGGACTATAGAAATGGTCATAATGAGGTTTATAGAGATGAGTCTAGTTGGGACCATAGAGAGGGCCACAATTGAGGGGGCTGCCGAAGGGATAGAGAGGATCATAAAAGATGCCATTAGGGCTAAGATAGGTTCTCGAGAGGACCATAGAGATGCCCATATTGAGGGCTTAGGGAGAGCCTAGAGAGTGTCTGGAGAGTTTCTAGAAAGGACCATAGAGAGGGCTAGAGAAGGACTAAAAGTGGGCCTAGAGGGGTCCATAGAGAGGGCCATTTAGAGGGCCGAGGAGAGGGCCTAGAAGGGGCCTAGAAAGGACCATAGAGAGGTCCATTGCTAGGACCCAAAAGTAGGGACTAGGGGTGACCCTAGAGTGGATCATAGACAGGTCCCCAGATAGGACCTAGAGGAGACCATAAAAGTGTACCATAGGGATCACCATAGAAAGGGCCTAGAGTGGGCATTAGGGATCCATATTGAGGACCATAGAGAGGGCCTAGAGGGAACTATAGAGAGGGACATAGAGAGGGTATAGAAAGGCCTTAGAGTGGAAAACATAGAGAGGGCCATAAACGAGGGGCCTAGAGGGGGCCTAGAGGAGACCTAGAGAAGGCCATAGAGAGGACCTAGAGATGGAATACATGTACCATAGAGAATGCCATAAAGATCGCCATAGAGAAGGCATAGAGGGGATCATAGAGAGTGTTATAGGGATGGACCATAGAGTGGCCTAGAGAATACCCGAGAAAGGAACTAGACAAGACCATAGAGAGGGCAATAGTGAGGGACTAGATAGGGACCTAGAGAGGCATGAGGCCATGGAGAGGACCTAGAGAGGGGCCATAGAGATTGCCTAGAGTGTGCCTAGAGGAGGCCTAGAGGGTTCCTTAGGGAGGGACCAGATAGGGCCATAGAGAGAGCCTAGAGGGGGGCCATATAGAGGTCCTAGAGAGGACCATAGAGAGGGTATAGGTAGGGCCTAGAGGGTGCATAGAGATGGCCATAGATATGGAATAGAGAGAACCTTGAGGGGGCCTAGATAGGGCCAAAGAGAGGGCCATAAAGAGGGACTAGATAGGGCCTAGAGGGGACCATAGAGAGGGCCATAGAGAGAGTCTACAAAAGTACATAGAGATGGTCTAGAAATGGCCTAGAGGGGACTAAAGAGAGGGCCTCGAGAGGACCTTAGAGAGTGCATAGAGAGAGCCTAGAAAGGGACTATAGGGGACCATAGTGAAGACCATAAAAGGGCATAGAGAGGGACTAGAGAAGTCCTAGACAGGAACATAGAGAAGGCCATAGAGAGGGCATAGAGAGAGCCTAGAAAGGGCCTAGAGAGGACCATAGATAGAGCCTAGAGTGGAACTAGAGGATCACAGAGAAGTCCAAAAGAAATGGCAGTAAAGAGGGCCTACAGAGATCATAAAGGGGACCTTTATGTGGGCCATAGTGAGGGCATAATGGGTACCATAAAGAGGGCAATAGCGAAGGCCTAGAGAGGGCCTAGAAGGGACCCTAGAGAGGGCCTGAGAGCGGGATTATATGGGACCGTGGAGAGGAACAGAGAGAGTGCCTAGAGAGGGCATAGAGAGGGACTAGAGAGGGCCTCGAAGAGGAGCCTTGAGGGGTCCTGGAGGAGTCGTAGAGGGGGCAATAATGCAGGACTAGAGAGAGCCTAGAGGGTTACATTGAGAGGAGCCAAAGAGGGCCATAGAGAGGGCCTAGAAAGGATCTAGAGGGGACCACAGGCAATGCCCTAAAGAATGCCTAGAGTGGTCCAGGAGAGCACCTAGAAAGTTCCTAGAAAGGACCATAGACAGGGCCATAGACAGGACATATATAGGGCCTACAGAGGGCCTAGTGAGGACTATAGAGAAGTCCATTGCGAGGGGCCTAGAGAGGTCCTAGAGGAGACCATAGAGATGGCAATAGAGAGGGCCCAGAGATGGCCAAAGTCTTAGGAAAAGAGATGGCCTAGAGCAGACCTCATGAGAGCCTAGAAAGGTCCTAGAGGGAGCCATGTAGAGGGCAATAAAGAGGGCCTAGGGAGGACTAGAGGGTACCATAGAGATTGCCTAGAGAGGGCCTAGAGGGGACCATAGAGAGGCCTATAGAAATGGCCCATAGTGAGGGACTAGAGGGGCCTAGAGGTGGCCATTGAGTTTGTAATAGAGATGGCCTAGAGAGGACCTTTAGGGGGCCTAGGGGAGTCATAGAGTGCGTCATAGAGAGGGCGATAAAAAGGGCCATGAGAGGACCTAGTGGGGAGCATAGAGAGTGCTACAGAGGGCCTAGAGGGTACCATAGAGAGGACCATAGAAATGGCCATTGTTTAGGGCATAGAGAGAGGGCCCTGTGAGGACCAAGAGAGGGTCTAAAGAAGGCCATAGAGAGGGCCTAGAGGGTTATAGAGAGAGCCTTAGAGAGGGCCATGAGAGGGCATTGGAGAATGCCTAGAGAGTCCATAGTGGGGACCATAGTGAGATCCTAAAGAGGAACTGGATGGTGCTTAGTGGAGTCTACAGGGGGACATAGAGAGACCACAAAGAGGGGCCTAGAGAAGCCGAGAAGGGAGCATAGTGAGGACCATAGAGGTCACCGCAGAGAGTGCCTAGAAGGGATCATAGGGAGGGCCATAGGGGAGGGACAAATAGAGGTCTAGAGTTTCCGAGAGACGGCCATAGATATGGCAATAGAGATGGCCTAGAGAAGACTTTGAGGGTACCGAGTTGGGACCATAGAGAGGACCATAGTGAGGGCCTAGATAGGACCTGGAGGGTACCATAGAGAGGGCCATAGAGAGGGCCTTAGATAGGGCCTAGAGTGGGCCATAGAAAGGGCCATTAGGGATGGCCATTAGAGAGGGCTAGAGATGGCCTAGAAAAGGCCTAGAAAGGAACATAGAGAGTGCCATAGAGAGGGACTATAGAGGCCTAGAGACGGCATAATGAGGGACAAAGAGAGGGTCATAGTGCGGGGCCTAGAGGGACTATAGAGAGTGCCTAGAGGGGGCAGAGAGGGTTCCATAAAGAGGGCTCCAAAAAGGGCATAGAAGAGGATAGAGAGGGCATAGAGGGCACCTAGAAGGGACCATAGAGAGGGCTATATAGATCTATCCATATAGAGGTCCTAGAGAGTGCCTAGAGGGACCAAAGGCAGGGTCATAGCAAGGGCCTAGTGAGGGCATAGCAGAGGCCTAAAGATGGCCATAGAGGTGGCAATAGAGATGGCATCGAGAGGGCTAGAGAGGGACATAATAAAGTCCATAGAGATGGCCACATAGAGGACCTATAATGGACCTAGACAGGACCATACAGATGTCCATTCCAGAGGTCATGAGAGGTCTGTGAGAGGACCTAGATGGTACCAGCGATATGGCCAATTAGAGGCCCTAGATAGGGCCATAGAGAGGGCCTAGAAGGGAAACATAGAGAGGGCCATAGTGAGGGCCTAGAGAGAGCCTAGATCAGCCCCTAGAGAGGGACATAGACAAGGCCTAGAAGCGGGCCTATAGGGAACTATAGAGAGGGCCATGAGAGGGCCTAGGAAGGCCCTTGGGGGACCATAGAGAGGGCCATAGAGAGGGCCTAGAAAAGCCTAGAGAGGGCCAAGAGGGGGACCATAGAGAGGGCCAAGAGAGGGTCTAGAGAGGGACTAAAGGGGCCTGGAGAGTGCTATAGATATTGCTAGAGACATGGCCTGGAGAGGACCTTAAATGGGCCTAGATGGGGACATATAGAGGGCCATAGTGAGGGCCTCTAAAGGTCCTAGATCATATATAAAGCCAAAGTGATGGCCTAGAGAGGTGTCTAGATGTGACAATTGAGACAAGCCATAGTGAGGGTCTAGAGTAGGGCCCTAGATGGGATCATAGAGACGGGCATTAGTGAAGGCTAGATATGCCTAGAGAGAAATCATTTGAGACTGCTTTAGTGATTGAATAGAGTGCGCTCTAGATAGGACCATAGATTGTCCATAGGGAGGGCCGAGAGAAGGCCTAGATATACGACTAGAGAGACTGCCATAATTGAGGGCCTAGAGATGGCCTAGTTGGGACCATAGAGACTGACATTGTGAGGGCCTAAAGAGGGCTAGATAGGACCATAGAGACGGTCATAATGAGGGCCTAGTGGGTCCCTAAATAGGACCACAGATATGGCCATAGTGAGGGCCAAGAGACGGTCTAGAGAGTAGCCTAGAGAGGTCCAGAGAAGACCATAGAGACAGCCATATTGAGGGCCCTAGAGAGGTCCTAGAGAGGACCATTGAGGTGACCATAGGAGGACCCTAGAGAGGGCCTAGAGAGGAGATAGAGTGATACTATACGGACCATAGAGACAGCTTAATGAGAGCCTAGAGATGGCCAAGAGAGGACCATAGAGACATCCATATTGACCACATAGAAAGGGCCTAGAGAGGTCCTTTGAGGACAAAGAGACGGTTTAGTGAGGCCAAGAGAAGGCCTATATGGGACAATAGAGATGGCATATTGAGGGCCTAGAGATGACCTAGATGGGACCATAGATACAGCCATACTGATGGCCTAGAGAGACCCTGATGTCACCATTGATGTGGCCATAGTGAGGGCATAGAGAGGGCTATAGAGGACCACAGAGACAGTAATAGTGAGGGCCTAAAAGGCGCCTAGAAAGGATCTTAGATAGGCCATACTGAGGGCCTAGATAGGACCTAGATTTAACCATTGAGAAGGCATAGTGGGGCCTACAGAGGACCTAGAGAAGACCATGGAGATGGCCATAGTTAGGGCCTAGAACAGGCCTAGACAGGACCATAGAGACGACCCAACATTGGGCATATAGGAGGCTTAGGGAGCACCATAGAGACGGCCATAGTGAGGGCCTAGAGAGTGCCTAGTTGGGAATCATAGACCGGCATATTAAGGCGTAGAAGGGCCTAGATGGGACCATAGACATGGCCATATTGAGAGCCTAGATAGGGCCGAGATGAGACCAAGGACTGCCATTTTGATGGACATATAGTGGACTAGAAAGGACCATAGAAATGGTAATGTGAGGGCTAGAGGGTGCCTAGAGAGGACCATATATACGGCCATAGTGAAGGGCTAAGAGAGGGTCTAGATGAGAAAATTGAGACGACAATAGTGAGGGCTAGAGACAGCCTAGATGGGACATAGGGGCTGGCATAGTGAAAGTCTAGAGATGGCCTAGAGAGGACCATAAATACGGCCTTAGAGACCGAATATGTGCACCTAGAAAGGACCATAGAGATGGGCATAGTGAGGGCCTAGAGAGGGGCCGAGATGTGACTTTTGAGACAGACATAGTGAGGTTCTAGAGAGGGCCTAGAGAAGACCATAGAGACGACCCATCAGTCGGCCTAGAGGACGCTTAAGGAGCACCATAGTGATGGCCATATGTGACTGCCTAGAGAGTGCCTAGTAGGGATCATAGAGATGACCATAGTGAGGGGTTAGATAGGGTTTAGGAGAGAGCCTAGAGAGGACCATAGAAACAACCATAATGAGGGCATAGAGAGGGCTAGATAGGTGCTGCTAGAGAGGACCATAGAGACAGCATTAGTGAGGTTATAGAGAGAGGGTCTAGAGAGGGCCTATAGAGTACCATAGAGATGGCTATAGTGAGGGCCCAGAAAGGGCTTAGATAAGACCATAGAGGACAGCCATAGTGAGTGCCTAGAGAGGGCCTAGAAAGGACCATAGTTATGGTCATAGAAGGAGGTCTAAGAGGGTGCCTTGATAGGACATATATACGGCCAAAGAGAGGGCCTACATAGGGCGTATATGGGACATAGATACTGCTGTAGTGAGGGCCTAGAGTGGGCCTAGATGGACCATAATGACAGCCATAATGAGATCCAAAGAGGACCTAGGAGATTTCCTAGAGGGAGCCTAGAGTGGTCCTAGAGAAGACCTTAGAGACAGCCATACTGAGGGCCCAGTGATGGCCTAGAGATAACCATAGAGATGACCATAGTGAGGGTTTTAGAGAGGGCCTTAGACAGAGTCTAGAGTGGTCCTTGAGAGGACCATAGACACAGCCATAGAGAGCTCCTAGAGAGGGCAGAGGGAACAAAAGAGGACAACATTAGAGAGGGCATAGTGGAGCCTAGATAGCATCATAGAGATGGCCATGTGAGTGCTTAGATGATGGCCTAGAGAGGACAATAAAGACGGCCATAGTGAGAGCATAGAGAGGACCTAGATGGGACCATAGAGGACGGGTCATAGTGAGGGCATAGAGAGGACATGCGATTGGACAATAGAGACTGCCATAGTGAGGGCCTAGACAGAGCCTAGAGACACCATATTTTAGACTGCCATAGTGAGGGCCTAGACAGAGCCTAGAGACACCATATAGACAGCCATAGTGAGGGCCTAGAGACAGCCTAAAAGGACATAGAGACGGCCATATTGAGGGCTCTAGAAAGGGCCTAGGGAAGGCCTATAGAGGTCCTGTAGGGATCATAGAGACGGCCCTTAGTGAGGGCCTAGAGAGGGCCTAGATGTGACCATTGAGACGGCCATAGGGGGAGATCCAAGTTAGGGTCTAGATTGGACCATAGAGATGGCCACATTGGGGAAGTAGAGAGAGTCTAGGGTAGGACCATAGAGACGGCCACAGTGGGGAGTAGAGAGAGTCTAGATAGGTCCATAGAGACAGCCATAGTGAGGGCCTAGAGAGGGCCTTAAGAGGACCATAGAGAATGCTATTGTGAAGGCTACAGAGAATGCCTAGGGAGGACCATAGTGATGCCCATAAGAGAGGGCCTAGAAAGGTTCTAGAGAGGGCCTTGTGACATCCTAGATAGGACAATAGAGTCAACCATAGTGAGGGCCTAGAGGGGGCCTAGATAGGACCATAGAGACGGCCATAGTGAGGTACTAGAGAGGGACTAAAGAAGACCATAGTGATGGCCACAGTGAGGGCCTAGAAACGACCTAGATGGACCATAGAGACGGCAATACTGAGGGCCTAGAGACAATCTAGATTGGACCATAGAGAGCCATAGTGAGGGCCTAAGGGGTGCCTGGAAGGACCTTAGAGATGGCCATAATGAGGGCCTATAGAGGGCCTTGCTGGGACTATAGAGATGGCCTTATTGAGGGCCTAGATAGGGCATAGATGGGATCATATAGATGGCCATCTGAGGACATAGAAAGGGCACTTAGAGTACAATAGAGAAAGCAATAGTGAGGGCCTAGTTAGGACCTAGAGAGGATCTTAAAGACCTAGAGTGAATTGCCAAAAGAGGGCTAGAAAGGACCATAGAGATGGCCATTGTGAGTACCCACAGTGGGCCTAGAAAGGACCATGAGATGGCCATAGTGAGTGCCTAGATAACCCTAGAAGCATATAGAAAAGGCCTGAAGAGGGGTCTAGAAAGGACCATAGAGATGGCCATAGTTGGGGCCTTTGGAAGGCCTAGAAAGGATCATAGAAATGTCCATACTGTGGGCACAGAGAGTAACATAGACCCTGCCATAGTCAGGGCTTAGAGAAAACTATAGATATGGCCATACTGAGGGCATAGAGAGTTCATAGGGAGGTCCATTGAAACGGCCATGTGGGGCCTAGATAGTGCCTAGAGAGGACCATAGAGATGGACCATAGAGAGTTCCTAGATAGGACCATTGAGCCAGCCATATTCACGGACTAGAGTGGGCATAGAGAGGACCATAGAGATGGCCATAGTGAGGGACAAGAGAAAGGGCAGAGATGGGACCAAAGGGACGGCCATAGTGAAGGCATAGAGAGGGCCTAGATGGGACCATAAGCTGGTCTACAGAGGACCTAAGACGGCCATTGTGAGTTCAAACAGAGGGCCTAGAAAGGCACCATAGAGGTGGCCATAGTGAGTGCCTAGATAAGCCCTAGAAAGCATCATAGAAATGGCCTAGAAGTGGCCAAGAGGGAGCCTGAGAGGACCATAGAGATGGTTCATACTGTGGGCCTAGAGAGGGACATAGTCATGGCCATACTGAGGGGTTAGGGAAGACCATAGATTATGGCCATACTGAGGGCATAGGCGGTTCATTAAGAGGACCATTGAGATGGCTATAGTGAGGGCCTAGATAATGCCTAGAGAGGACAGTAGAGATGACCAAAGAGAGGGCCTAGAGAGGGCCTAGAAAGGGCCTAGAGAGGTCCTAGAGAGGACCTTAGATAAAGAAATAGCCATGGCCTAGAGAGGATCCTAGAGAGGACCATAGAGACGGCCATAGTGAGGGCTTAGAGATGTCATAGATGGGACCAAAGTGATGGCCACAGTGAGAGAGTAGAGGGGAGTAGATTGGACTATATAGTCGGCCATAGTGAGGGCTAGAGAGTGCCTAGACAGGACAGTAAAGACTGTAATAGTTAAGGCCTAAGTGAGGAGCATAGATAAGGCCATAGTGAGGGCCTATATAGGGCCGTAAGAGATGACCATAGATAAGGCCAAACTAAGGTCCTAGATGGTTTCTAGAGAGGACCATAGAGATGGCCATAGTTGGGGCCAGATTGGGCCTAGAGAGGACCATAGGAAAGTCCATAGTGTGGGCCTAAAGAGTGCATAGAGAGGACCATAGATAAGGCCATACTGAGGGCCTAAATGTTTGCTAGAGAAGGGCCATAGGATGGCCATAGTGAAAGCCTATATAGGGCCTAGAGAGGATCATAGTGATTGCCATACTAAGGGCAGAGAGGGGGCCTACAGAGGAACATAGAGTCGGCCATAGTGAATGCCTAGAGAAAAGCCTGGAAAGGACCATAGAGAGGGCTATAGTGAGCCTACAGAAGGCCTAGAGAGGACCATAGTCCTGGCCTAGAAGTGGAATAGAGGGGTGTCTTTTAGAGGACCATAGAGACGGCCATAGTGTAGCCTAGGGGCCTAGAGAGGACCATAGTGACGACTATAGTGAGGACCTAGTGAGGACCATAGATACGGCCATACTGTGGTCCTAGAGGGTTCATAGAAAGGACCATAGTGACTGCCATAGTGAGAGCCTAGATAGAACCTAGATAGGACCATAGATACTGTCATAGTGAGGTTCTAGAGGGGACCTAGAGATGACCATAGAGATGCCCATGGGAGGCTAGAGAGGGCAAGAGAGACCATAGAGATGGCCATAGTGAGGTCTAGAAAGAGGCCTAAGAGAGAACATAGAGACTGCCAGAGTGGGGCATTCAAGACACTAGAGAGAACCATAGGACGGGATATGAAGGCTTAGAAGTGGCCTAGAAAGGACCATAGAGATGGCCTTAGTGAGGGCCTAGAGATGGCGTAGATGGGACCAAAGAGACAGCCATAGTGAGAGAGTAGAGGGACCTAGATCAGGACCATAGATTCGGCCAAATGAGGGTTTGAGAGTGCATGGAGAGGACAATAATGACTGCAATAGTTAAGGCCTAGAGGGCCTAGAAAGACCATAGAGATGCTCATTGTGGGGTCTAGAGAGAAACCTAGAGAAGACCATATATATGGCCATATTGTGGGCCTAGAGAGGGCCAACAGAGGACAATAGAGAAGGCCATAGTGAGTGTCTATAGAGGGGCTAGAGTGTCTAGAGAGGGGCCATAGATAAGGCCATACTGAGCTCCTAGAGGGTTCTTAGAGAGGACCATAGCGATGGCCACAGTGAGGACCTAGATAGGGCCCTAGAGATTAACATAGAGCCTGCCTATAGTGAGGGCCTAGATGGGGCCTAGAGTGGACTATAGAGACGGCCTAGAAGTGGCTTAAGGGAGCCTATAGAGGACCATAGAAACGGCCATAGTGTGGGCCTAGAGAGGGCCTAGAGAGGACCATAGATAAGGCCATACCGAGGGCATAAAGGCTTCCTAGAGAGGAACATAGATACGGTCATATTGAGGACTATATAGGGCCTAGAGAGGATCATAGAGATTGCCATACTAAGGCCACAGAGGGGTCCTAAAGAGGAACATAGAGTGGCCATAGTGAGTGCCTAGAGAAAGGCTATAAAGGACCATAGAGATGGACAGTTATATTGAGGGCTTTGAGAGGGCCTAGAGAGGACCATAGTGCTGGCCTAGAAGTGGGATAGAGGGGGCTATGACAGGAACATAGAGATGGCAATAGTGTGTACCTAGAGAGGGCCTAGTGTAGGACCAAAGTGATTGGCTATAGTGAGGGTCTAGAGAGGACCACAGATATGGCCATACTGAGGGCCTAGAGGGTTCCTAGTGAGGATCATACCGACGGCCATAGTGAGGGCCTAGATTGGGCCTAGATAAGACTTTAGATACTGCCATAATGAGGTTCTAGAGGGGGCCTAGAATGACCATAGAGACGACTATGTTGAAATCCTAGTGAGGGCCTAGAGAGGACCATAGAGACAGCCATAGTGAGTGCCTAGAAAGGGCCTAGAGAGAACCATCGAGACTGCCAGAGTGCGGACATAGAGAGGGCCTAAGGAGGACCATAGAGATGCCATACTGAGGTGTTAGAGAAGGCCTAGAGAGGGACCATAGAAACAGCCATACTGAGAGGTTAGAGAAGGCCTAGAGAGGACAGTAGAGACAGCCATATTGATGACTGTAGACAGGGCCTAGAGAGGTCCTAGAGAGGACCACATACACAAGCCATAGTTAGGGCCTAGATTAGGACCTTAGAGAAGGCCAGAGTGAGGGCCTAGAGAGGGCCTAAGGCAGACCATAGAACCAAACATAGTGGGGCCTAGAGAGTTCCTAAAGCAGACGATAGAGATGGCCATGTCAGGGCCTAGAGAGGGCCTAGATAGTACCATAGAGACTGCAATATTGAGGGCTATAGAGGGTCGAGACAGACCATATAGACGGACATAGTGAGGGCCTAGAGAAGGCCTAGAGTGGACCATAGAGACGGCCATAGTGAGGGATTAGAGATGTCCTAGAAGGACCATAGAGATGGCCATAGTGAGGGCCTTGAGAGGGACTCGGGAGGAACATAGAGACGGTCAAATTGAGGGCCTTGAGGGTGCCTAGAGAGGACCATAGAGAAGGCCATAGAAGGCCTAGAGAGGGCCCAGATTGGACTATAGAGACTTAATAGTGATTTAGAGAGAGCGCCTAGAGAGAACAATAGAGACTGCTATTGTGAGGGCTAGTGAGGGCATAGGGAAGGACCATAGAGACGGCCATTGTTGATTGTCTAGAGTATGCCTTGAGAGGACCATAGAGATGGTCATAGTGAGCGCCTAGAGAGGGTCTAGATAGGACCATAGAGACAGCAATAGTGAAGTGCTAGAGAGGGTCTAGAAAGGGAACCATAGATACAGCCATATTGAGGGCCTCAAGAGGGCATAGATAGGACCATAGGGACGGCCATAGTGAGGCCCTAGAGAGGGCCTAAAGAAGACATTGAGACGGCCATAATGTGGGCTAGAGTGAACCATAGAGACAGCCTTAGTGAGGTCTAGAGAAGGCCTTTAGAGGACAACACATACAGCATTACTGATGACCTAGAGTGTCCGTATAGAGGGTTATAGAGAAGTCCATATGATGGCCTCAATACTGCAAAATGAGAACATAGAGATGTCCATTGTGAGGGCCTAGGGACAAGATGGGACCATATAAATGGCCATAATGAGGGCCTAGAAAGGGCCTAGTGAGGACCATAGAGACTGCCCATTGTTGAGGGCGTAGAGAGAGCCTAGACCTGACCATAGAGACGGCAAAGTGAAGGCCTAGAGAGGGCCTAGAGAGGGACTAGAGAGAAAACATAGTGACTGCCATAGTGGGGGCCTGAAATGGCCTACAGAGTATCATAGAGACAGCCATAGTGAGGCCCTAGAGAGTGCCAAGAAAGGATGATAGAGACTGCCATAGTGATGGCCTAGAGAGGTCCTAGATGGGACCATATAGATGGTCATAGTGACAGCCTAGAGGGGGTCTAAATTGGACCATAGAGACAGTCATAGTGAAAGATATAGAGAGGGCCTAGGGAGGACAGTAGAGACAGCCATAGTGAGGGCCTAAGGAAGGCCTAGGGAGGACCGTAGAAATGAGCTAGATGTGGTCTAGAGCAGACATTGAGAGGACCATAGAGATGACAATACTGTGGGTCTAAAGAATATAGAAATGGCCATAGTGAGTCCTAGAAAAGTCCTAGAGAGGACCATTGTGATGGCCATAGTAAGGGCCTAGAGAGGGCCTAGTGCAAACCCATGAGAGGACCATAGTGATGGGCTTAGAGAGTGCCTAGAGGATGAGGGCCCTAACATGGGGAGAGATGTCTAGAGAGGACCATAGAGACTACCTAGAGGGGGTCCTAGATATTATAACAGCGATTGTCATAATGAGGGCTAGAGATGGCCTAGATGAGACCATAGAAATATCCATAGTGAGGGCCTAGAGAAGGCCTAGATAGGACCCAAAGAGATGGCCATAGTGAAGACTAGTGAGGGCTTTGAGCGAACCATAGAGACGGCCATAGTGAGGGCATAGAGGGGGCTAGAGAGAACCAAAAGATGACCACAGAGAGGGACTAGAGAGGGCTTAAAAGAGGCCTAGAGAGGTCATAGAGAGGACCATAGAGTCAGCCATAATGAATGCTTAGAAGGAGCCTAGAGAGGACAATAGAGACTCCTAGAGGGAGTATAGAGTGTCAATAGATACGTCCAGAGGGAGTGCCTAGAAAGGCCTAGATTGGACCATAGAGAGGCCGTATTGAGGGCCTAGAGCAGGCCTACATGAGACCATAGAGATGGGCTTAGTGAAGGCTTAGGGAAGGCCTAGACAGAACAATAGAGAGGCCATAGTGAGGGCCTAAAGAGAGCCTAGAGAAGATTATAGAGACGGCCATATTGATTGCCTAGAGAGGACCAAGATGAGACCATAGAAACGTCCATAGTGAGTGCCTAGAGAAGGCCTAGAGAGGACCATAGAGATGCCTAGAGGGGCCCAGAGAGTACAATAGAGACAGCCATAGTGAAGGCCTAGAGAAGGCCTAGAGAGGATCATAGAGACAGCCATTGTGAGTGGCTAGAGAGGGCCCTAGTTGGGTCCATAGAGACTCCATAGTGAGGGCCCAGGGAGGACCATACATAAACCGTTACTGAGGGCATAGAGAGTTCATAGAGAGGACCATCAAGACGGCAATATTGAGTGCCTAAATGTTGCCTAGATAGGACCATAGAGATGACCATTGAGAGGGCCTAGACAGGGCCTAGCGAGAGCCAAGAGAGTTCCTAGAGAGGACCATAGAGACAGCCATAGTCTTGGCAAAATTGGACCTAGAGACGGCCTATAGTAAGTACATAGAGAGGGCTGAAGGCCATTTAGATAGCCAACTGAGTGCCTAAAGAGGGCCAAAGAGGAACATGGAGACAGCCTAGAAGTGGCCTAGGTGGGGGGCCTGAGAGGACCATTGAGACGGCATAGTGTGGGCCCAGAGAGGCCATAGAGTAGCATTGTGAGGGCCTAGTGGGCCTCGAAGGACCAGATAGACAGCCATACTGAGTCAAGAGGGTTCTAGAGTGGCCATAATAAGGGCATAGATAGCCATAGAAGATATGGGGCTACATAGGGAGGGCCTAAAGAGGACCATAGGGACAGCCTTAATGTGGCTAGAGAGGCCATAGACAAGACTATATTGTTTGCCTTGAGAGTGCCTAGAGCGACCATAGAGACGGCCATAATGAGGGCATATAGAGGGCCTAGAGTGGACCATAGAGACTGCCATAGTGAGGGCCTAGTAAGGGTCTGAAAAGAGACCATAGAGGGTGGACACAGTGAGTGCCTAAAGAAGGCCTTGAGAGGACCATAGTAATGGCCATAGTGAGTCTTGAGAGGGCCTAGAAAGGTCCTAGAGAAGACCATCGAGAAAGGCCATAGTGGAGGACCTCCTAGATGTAGCCTAGAAAGGTCCCAAAGAAGACCATAGAGATGCCATAGAGAGGGCCTAGAGAGGGACCTTAGAGACAGCAAAATGATGGCATAGAGAGGGCCTAGATAGGATATAGATACTTTCATAGTGAGGGCTAGAGAGTGCCAAGAGGAACTATAGAAACGGCCATAGTGAGAGCCTAGAGAGCCTAGAAAAAATCATAGTTACGGCCATAGTGATGGCATAGGAGCGCCTATAGAGGGCTTAGAAAGGTCCTAGAGAGGATCATAAAGACTCCATATTGAGGGCAATGTTGGGGCCGGAAACGAACCATAGAGGACTGCTCAGAAGTTCATAGACAGGCTAGTGAGGACCATAGAGATTTCCATAGAGAGTTCTAATATGGGGCTAGAGAGGACAATAGAGACGGCCATTGTGAGGGAAAAAGAAGGACCTAGAAAAAGACCCATAGAAAAAGCCATAGAGAGGGCATAGAGAGTGCCTAGAAAGGACTATAGGAATGACCATAGAAACAGTGGGCCTAGAAAGGGCTTAGAGAGCACCATAGAGACAGCCATAATAAGGGCCTAGAGAGGGTCTAGGTGGAATCACTGAGACGGCCATATTGAGGGCCAAGAGGGGCCTAAATGGGACCTTAGAGAAGGCCATATTGAGGGTCTAGATAGGGCCAAGATGGAACCATAGAGACTACCATTATGAGGGTTTACTGAAGGACTAAAAATGACCATAGAGATGGTAGAGGACCATATATATGGCCATAGTGAGGGCCTAGAGAGGGCCTAGATGTGACCATTGAGATGGCCTTAGTGAGGACCAAGAGAGGCCTAGATGGGACCATAGAGACAGCCATAGTGAGGGACTTGAGAAGGCCTCAATAGGACAATAGAGACGGCCATAATGAGTGCTTAGAGAGAGCCTAGAAAAGACCATAGAGACAGCCATAATGAGGGCCTAGAGAGAGCCTAGAGAGGTCCTAGAGAAGACCATAGGGACAGCCATACTGAAGACCCTGTGATGGCCTAGAGAGGACCATAGAGACGACCACAGTGACTGTATAAGAGGGCCTAAAGAGAGCCTAGATAGGACAATAGAGATGACTATAGTGAGGGTGTAGAGAGGACTTAGAGGTGCTAGAGATACCATAGAGACAGCCTAGTGAGGGTCTAGAGAGGGCATAGAGAGTACAAAAGTGATGACAATAGAAAAGGCATAGAGGGATCCTAGATAGCACCATAGAGACTGCCATAGTGATTGCTTAGAGATGGCCAAGAGAGGACGATAAACACGGCCATAGTGAGAGCATAGAGAGGACCTAGATGGGACCATATAGACTGTCATAGTAAGGGCCTAGAGAAGTCGGCGATGGGGACCAAGAGACTGTCATAGTGAGGGGCTAGATAGGGCCTAGAGAGAACCATAGACACGGCCATATTGAGCCTAGAAAGGACCTAGAGAAGGACTACAGAGGTCCTATAGAGGACCAAAAAGACGGCCATAGTGAGGTATAGATGGTTACATATAGGACCGTAGAGATTGTAATAGTGAGGGCCTAGAAGGTGCCTAGAGAGGACCATAGATAATGGCATAGTGAGGTCCTATAGGAGGCCTAGATGTGACCATTGAGATGGTAATAGAGAGGACATAGAGAGGCCCTAGATGGGGACCATTAGAGATGGCATATTGAGGGCCTGAGAGGGCCTAGATTGGACCACAGAGACGGTCATAATGAGGGCCTAGTTGTTGCCTAGATAGAGCCTATAGGGGTCCTAGATAGGACCATAGAGATACCATAGTGAGGGCCTTAGTGATGTCATAGAGAGCACCATAGAGATGCCATATTCAGGGCCTAGAGAGGGCCCTAGAGAAGACCATCGAGATCGTCATAGTAATCTTCTATAGAGGACCTAGAAAGGCCCATAGAGGGGTTGATAATGAGGGCCTAGTTGTTGCCGGGAGAGAGCCTAGCATGGTCCTAGAGAGGACCATAGAGACAGCCATAGTGAGGGCCTAGTGATGTCATAGAGGGGGACCATAGAGAAAGGCCGTATTCAGGGCCTAGAGAGGCCTAGAGAGGTCCTATAGAGAAACAAAAAGATGGCCATAGTGAGTTCATAGCGAGGATCTAGATCGGACCATATAGACTGCCATAATCAGCTCCTAGAAGCGCTTCGTTGGGACCATATAGATGGGTAATAACGAATGCCTAGCGAGAGCCATGATGCGACCATAGAGACAGCCATAGTGAGGGCCTAGAGAGGGCCTCGATGGGACTATAGAGAGGGCCACACTGAGGGCCTAGAGAGTGCCTAGAAAGGACCCTAAAAACAGCCATAGTGAGGGCATAGAGAAAGCCTAGATGGGACTTTACAGAAGGACATAGTGAGGGTCTAGAATGGTCTGCGGGGGACAATTGAAACTGCCATAGTGAGGACCTAGAGAAGGCCAAGAGAGGACCATAGAGACAGTAATAGTTAGGTCCTAGAGGGTGCCTAGACAGGACCATAGATAGGCCATAGAGAGTGCCTAGAGAGGGCCTAGAAAGGACTATATAGATGGGTTTAAGGAGGGCCTAAAATGGGCCTAGATGGGACAATAGAGATGGTCAGAGTGAGGGATAGAGATGACCTAGTGACGACCATAGAGACAACCATAGTGAGGGCTTTGAGAGGCCTAGAGAGAGGATAGAAGAAGGAACTAGAGAGGACCATAGAGACAGCCATAATTAGGGCCTAGACCTGGCCTAGAGAAGACCAAAGAGATGGCCATATTGAGGGCCTAGAAAGGGCCTAGAGAGGGTCCTAGAGGTGGCCTAGAGAGGACCATAGATATGGCGGTAGTAGGAGGGCCTAGAGAGGGCCTAGATTGATCATTGAGATGGACATAGTGAGGGACTAGAGAGGTATAGATGGGACCATAGAAACAACCATTGTGACAGCCTAGAATAGGCTTAGAGAGTCCATAGGGATGGCCATAGTGAGGGCTAAGCAATGGTCTAGAGAGGACCATAGTGACAGCCATAGTGAGGGCTTAATGAGGGCATAGAGAGGGCCTAGAGTGGTCCTATAGAGAACCATAGAGATAGCCATAGTGAGGGCATAGAGAGTACCTAGAAAGGACCATAGAGTCGACCCTAGAGTGAGCATAGAGGAGGCCTAGATAGCACCATAGACATGGCCATAGTGAGGGCATAGAGAAGGCCAAAGTTGCATCATAGAGACGGACATATTGAGGGTCTTGAAGGGCCTAGATGGGACGATAGAGACGTTCATAGTGAGGGTCTTGTGGGTGCCTAGAGGAGAACCATATATATGGCCATAATGAGGGCCTAGAGGTGTCCTAGATATGAACATTGAGGGAGCAAAATTGAGGGCTTAGAGAGGGCCTATAAAAGACCATGGAGACGGCCATAGTGAGGACCTAGAGAGGGTCTAGATGAGACCATTGAGACGGTTATAGTGAGGGCCTAGAGAGGGACTAGAGAAGACCATGGAGATAGCCTTAGTGAGGGCCTAGAGAGGGCGTACAGAAGTCCTAGAGAGGTCAAATAGAGGACTATACAGATGGCCATAGTGAGGGCATAGAGATTGCCTATAAAGGACCATAGATTTGACACTAATGTGGACCTAGAGAAGGCCTAGGGAGGACCATAGAGATGGCCATAGTGGAGTACCTAGAGAGTGCCTAGAAAGACCATAGAGATGGTAATAGTGAGGGCCTAGAGGGTGCCTATAGAGGACCATAGATACTGCCATAGTGAGTGCCTAGAGAGGCTGAGATGGGAGCATAGAGATTGCAATAGTGAGGGCCTAGAGAGGGCCTAGTTGGGACCATATAGATTGCCTTACTGTGTACTAGTGAGGGCCTAGATATGACCAGAGAGAAGGTCATATTGGGGGCCTAGAGAGATCCTAGAGAGGACCATAGAAATGGCCATTTTGAGGGCCTAGAGAGGGCCTAGAGAGGACCATTTAGACTACCAGAACAGCGATCTAGAGGTGTTCTAGAGAGGACCATAGAGACTGCCATAGTGAGGGCATAAAAGAGCACCTTGAGAGGAACATATATACAGCCATAGTGAGGCTCTAGATAGGGACTAGAAACACAATAGAGAAGGTCACAGTGAGGGCCTAAATGGTGCCTACAGAGGATCATAGATACGGCCATAGTGAGTGCCTAGTTAGGGCCTAGATATGACCATAGAGACTGGAATAGTCAGGGCCTAGACAGAGCCTAGATAAGACCATAGAGATTGCCATTGTGAGGGCCTAGAGAGGACCATGGAAATGGTAATAGTGAAAGCCTAGAAGGTGCCTAGAGAGGACCATAGATATGAATATAGTGTGGGCATAGAGAGGGCCTAGATGGGACCATAGAGACGGCCATAGTGTGGGCCTAAAGAGGGCCAAGAGAAGACCATAGAGACGGTCATACTGAATGACTAGAGGGTGACTGGAGAGGACTATATAAATGGCCATAGTGAGAGCCTAGAGAGGGCCCAAATGTTACTATTGAGACAGCCATAGTGAGGGCCTAGAGAGTACCTGGAGAAGACCATGGATACGGCCATAGTAATCGCCTAGAGAGGGCCTAGATAGGACTGTAGAGACGACCATAGTGAGGTCCTAGAGAGGGTATAGAGAGGGCATAGATAGGTCCTATAGAGGACCATAGAGACAGCTATAGTGAAGACCTAGAGAGGGCATAGAGAGGATAAAAGAGACAATGATAGACAGGGCATAGATGGAACAATAGAGACGTTAATTGTTAGGGTCTAGAGAGTGCCTAGGGATGACCATAGATATGGCCATAGTGAGGGCCTAGAGAGGGCCTAGATGTGACCATTGAGTTGGCCATAGTGAGGGTCTAGATGGAATCATAGAGGTGGGCATAGTGAAGGCCTAGAGATGGCCTAGAGAGGACCATAGAGACAGTCATAGTGAGGGCCCATAGTGAGCAAAGCGGGCCTAGAGAGGTCCCATAGATGACCATAGAGATGGCCAGAGTGAGGACCGAGAGAGGGCATAGAGCAGACCATATTGATCACCCTAGAGAGGGCCTAGAGGGCCTAGAGAGGAACATAAAGATGCCACAAAGAGGGCATAGAGAGGGCCTAGAAAGTCCTATAGAGGACCATAGAGATGTCCATAGTGAGGGCTAGAGAGAGCATAGATAGGAACATAGAAACGACCCATAGTGAGGACCTAGAGGGAGACTAGGGAGCCCCGAAGTGACGGCCATAGTGTGGGTCTAGATTGGGCCTTGAGCAGACCATAAAACGGCCATAATGACATTGAGACGTCATAGTGAGGGCCTAGAGAGGGCCTAGAGAGGCCCTAGATAGGACCAAAAGGACGGCTATAGTGAGGTCATAGATAGGGCCTAGATGGGACCATATAGACTGCCATAGAGAATGCCTAGAGAGGGCCTAGAAAGGACCATAGAGACGCAAATACTCAGGGCTAGTGAGGGCCATGGTAAGACCATAGAGATGGACCATAGTGATTGCCTAGACAGGGCCTAATAAGAACCATAGACATTGCCATAATGAGGGCCTAGAGAGGACCTAGATGAGACCATAGAGTTGGCCAAACTGAGGGCCTTGAGAAGGCCTAAACAGGACCATAAAGAAGGCTAAAGTGAAGGCCTAGACAGGGCCTAAACTAGGACGATAATGATGTCAAAAGAGAGGCCATAGAGAGGATCTACAGAGGCCTAGGGAGGTCCTAGAGATGACCATAGAGACAACCCTAGTGGGCCTAGAGATGGTCTAGAGAGGACCATAGAAATGGCCATAGTGAGGGCCTAGAAGGGGCCTAGAGATGACCATAATGACCACAATAGAGAGGGACTAGAGAGGGTCTATAGATGTCTATAGAGGACTGTAGGTACAGCCATAGTGAGGTCCTAGAGAGGGATTAGAAAGGGCCTAGAGAGGTCCTAGAGAGGACCCTGATATGGACAAAGTAAGAGTCTAGAGAAGGCCTAGATAGGTCCATAGAGACTACCATAAAGAGGTCCTAGATATGGCCTAGAGAAGACCATAGAGACAGCCATAGTGAGTGCCTAGATGGGGGCCTAGAAAGGACCATAAATATGGTCATAGTGAGAGCCTAGAGGGGCCTAGTGAGCACCATAGAGAAAGCAATATTGGTGCCTAGATAGGGCCTACAGAGGACCAAGAGATGGCCACAGTGAGGGCTAGTTAGAGCCTAGATGGGACCTTAGAGACAACCATAGTAAGGGGCCTAGAAGGGAAGAGATGTGACCAAAGAGACGGCCATAGAGAAGGGCTAGAGTAAGCCAAGATCGGGACCGTAGAAAAGTCATAGTGAGAGCCTAGAATAGGCCTTGATGGGACTATTGAGACTTCCTAGTGAGGGCCCAGAGAGGACCGAGAGAAGACCATAGTGATGGCCATAGTGAGGGCTTTTAGAGGATGTAGAGAGAACCATAGATACTGCCATAGTGAGTGCCAAGATAGGGACTAGATTGGATATGGGGGCCTAGGGGTAGAAGGGCTAGAGGACCACAGAGATGGCCATATTGAGGGCCTAGAGAGGACCATAGATATGGACATAGTGAGAATCTAGAGAGGGTCTAGATAGGACCACAGAGACAATCATAGAGAGTCTAGAGATGGCCTAGATAGGACCATCGAGATGATCATAGAGAGGTCCTAGAGATGGCCTAGAAGGACCATAGAGCGCATAGTGAGGGCCTAGAGGGGGTCTAGAGGGATAAGAGATGGCCATAATGAGGCCTAGAAGGGCCAAGATTGGACCATTGAGATGGCCATATTGAGGGCCTAGATGGAACCATAGAGACTGCCTAGTTATGGACTAGAAGAAGAGCTAATAGAAGACCATAGAGATGGCCATAGCAGGCTAGAGATGGGCCTAGAAAGGACTATTGAGACAGACATAGTGAGGACCTAGTGAGGGCCTAGTGGGACCATAGAGGTAAAGTGAGGGCCTAGATAGGGTCTAGAAAGAACCTTAAAGACTGTCAGATTGCGTGCATAGAAGGGGCCTAGGAGGACCATATAGATGACCATAGAGAGGTCTTAGAGTTGCCTGAAATAGGGTCTAGAGAGGTCCTATAGAGGACCATAGAAATTGTTATATTGAGGGCATAGAGAGGTCTTAGAGAGGACCATAGAGAGGCCATAGTGAGTGCCTAAAGGAGCCTAGAAAGGACTATAGAGACAGACATAATGAGGGCCTAGTGAGGGCCTAGAATGGGACCATAGAGATGGCAATATTAAGGTCTAGAGAGATCCGAGATGGGACCATAAAGACAGACATAGGAGGGCCCAGAGGAGGCCTGGAGAGAACCAAAGAAATGGTCATATGAGGGCCTAGAGGGGGCCTGGAGCAGATCATAGAGATGGCCATAGTGAGAGCCTAGAAATGGCCTAGAGAGTTCCATAGATACGTCCATAGTGAGGGCCTAGAAATGTCCTATATAGGACCATAGAGAAGGCAATAGTGAGAGCCTAGAGAGGGCCTAGATGGGGCCAAATTGACGGCCATAGTGAGGGTCTAGTGTGGGCCTAGAGGTGATCATAGAAACTTCATAGTGAGGGTTTACAGAGGTCCTAGGGAGAACCATAGAAATGGTCATATTGAGGGCCTAGAGAGGTCCTAGAGAGAACCATAGAGATGGCCAAAGTAAGTGCCTAGAGAGGTCCTAGAAAGGACTATAGAGACAGCAATAGTGATTGCCTATAGAGGGCCTAGAAAAGACTATAGAGACTGCCATAGAGTTGATCATAGAAACGTCCATAGTGAGGGTATACAGAGGTCCTAGGGAGAACCATAGATATGGTCATATTTGGCCTATAGAGGACCATAGATACAGCCATAGTGAAGGCCTCATGAGGGCCTAGAGAGGGTCTAGAGAGGTCCTAAAGAGGACCATAGAAACAGCCCTAGTGAGGGCCTAGAGTGAATAGAGAGGACCACAGTGAAGGCCATATTGGTGAACTGTAGACGTCTAGACATGGTCTAGAAAGGTCGTAGATAGGACCATAGAGAAAGACGGAGTGAGGGTCTAGAGAAGGCCTAGAGAGGACCATAGAGATGGGAATAGTGAGGGCCAAGAGGGGGCCTAGAGAGGCCCATAGAGAAGACCATAGAGAGGGCCTAGAGAGGGCTCAGATGTAATAGAGAGTTCTTAAAGAGGACCATAGAGACAGCCATAGTGAAAGCCTAGTGAGGGGCTAGAGAGGATCATAGAGACGACCATAGAGAGGGCCTAGAAAGGGCCAAGAGTGGGCCCAGAGATGGCTAGAGAGGACCATAGAGACGGCCATAGTGAGGGCCTAGATGTGGCCTAGTGAATACCATAGAGACTGCATAATGAGCATCTACATGGGGCCTAGATCTCACCATAGAGACGACAATTGTAAGGGCCTAGACAGGGCCTAGAGAGGACCATAGAGATGGCCATAGTGAGGACCTAGAGGGGGACGAGAGTCTCACCATAGAGATGACCAATGTAAGGGCCTTGAGAGGGCCTAGATTGGACCATAGAGACAGCCATAGTGAGGTCCTAGAGAAGGCCAGATGGGACCATAGAGATGGCCATAGTGAAGACCTAGATAGGGCCTAGAGAAGACCTTAAAGACGTTCAGAGTGGTGAATAGGAGGGACCTAGAAAGGACCATATAATGACCATAGAGAGGGCTTAGCGAGGGTTGAGAGAGGGCCTAGTGAGGGCCTAGAGAGGACCATAGAGACAGCAATAGTGATGGCCTGGAAAGGGTCTAGAAAGGGCCTAGAGAGTTCCTAGAGAAGACCATAGATACGGCCATAGAGAGAATCTAGAGAGGGCCTAGATAGGACTATAGAGACACCATAGAGAGGTCCTAGAGACGTCCTAGAGAGGACCATAGAGACAGCCATAGTGAGGGCCTAAAAGGGGCCTAGAAAGGACCATAGATTTGGCAATAGTGAGGGCTAAATAGGTTCTAGAGAGGACCAAGGATACGGCAATAGTGAGGGCCTAGAAGGGCCTACAGAGGGTCTAGAGAGGTCCTAGAAAGGACAATATAGATAACCCTAGTGAGGGCCTAGAGACACATAGAGAGAACCATAGTGATGGCAATAGTGAGGGACTAGAGTGTGCCTAGTGATGGCCTAGAGAGGTCATAGAGAGGACCATAGAGACAGACGTAGTGAGGGCCGAGAGATAGCCTAGAGAGGATCATACAAATGGCCATAGTGAGGCCAAGGGGGGTCTAGAGAGGACCATAGAGAAGACCAGAGGAGGGTCTAGACAGGGTACAGAAAAGGCCTAGAGTGTGTAGAGAAAAGAGATGGCCATAGTGAGGGCCTAGTGAGGGCTAGAGAGGAACACGAAACGACCATAGAGAGGGCAAGAGAGGGCCTAGAAATGGCCTAGAGACGGACAAGAGAGGACCGTAGAGATGGCTATAGTGAGGGCCTAGATGTGGCCTAGTGAGTACCATAGAGATGGCCAAAGTTAGGCCTATAGGGAGCCTAGAGCTCACTATACAGATGACCTTGTAAGGGTCTAGAGAGGGCCTAGAGTAGGGACCATAGATACAGCCATTGTGAGTGTCTAGAGAGGTCCTAAAAGGACTATAGAAATGGCCATAATGAGGTTCTAGAGAGAGTCCAGTTGGGACCATAGAGACGGCCACATTGAGGGCTTTGAGAGGGACTAGAGAGGATCATAGAGAAGGCCATAAGGGCTAAGATAGGTTCTAGAGAGGACCATAGAGATGCCCATATTGAGTGGTTAGGAAGAGCCTACGAGAGGGTCTAGAGAGGTCCTAGAGAGGACCATAGAGAGGGCCTAGAGAATACAAGAGTGGTCCTAGAGGGGTCCATATAGAGGGCCATTTAGAGGGCCGAGGGAGGGCCCAGAGAGGGCCTAGAAAGGACCATAGAGAGGTCCATTGCTAGGACCAAGAGTAGGACTAGGGGTGACCTTAGAGTGGTCCATAGACAGGTCCTAGATAGGGCCTAGAGGAGATCATAGAGAGTGCCATAGATATCGCCATAGAAGGGCCTAGAGTGGGCATTAAGGGATCCATATTGAGGACCATAGAGAGGGCCTAGAGAGTACCTAGGGAACTATAGAGAGGGACATAGAGAGGGTATAGTAAGGCCTTAGAGTGGACCATAGAGAGGGCCATAGCGAGGGCCTAGAGAGGGCCTAGAGGGGACCATAGAGAAGGCCATAGAGAGGACCTAGAGATGGAATAGATGTACTATAGAGAGGGCCATAAAGATCGCCATAGAGAGGGCATAGAGGGGACCATAGAGAGTGTTATAGGGATGACCATAGAAAGGGCCTAGAGAATACCAAGAAAGGGACTAGACAAGACCATAGAGAGGGCAATAGTGAGGGACTAGATAGGGCTTAGAGAGGGCATGAGGGCCTATAGAGGAACTAGAGAGGACCATAGAGATTGCCTAGAGTGTGCCTAGACGGGGCCTAGAGGGTTCCTTAGGGAGGGACCAGATAGGGCCATAGAGAGAGCCTAGAGAGGACCATAGAGAGTGCGTAGGTAGGGCCTAGAGGGTGCATAGAGATGGCCATAGAGATGGAATAGAGAGAACCTTGAGGGGGCCAAAGAGAGGGCCATAAAAAGGACTAGAGAGGCCTAGAGGGGACCATAGAGAGGGTCATAGAGAGAGCCTACAAAAGTACATAGAGAGATGGTCTGAAATGGACTAGAGGGGACCAAAGAGAGGGCCTAGAGAGGACCATAGAGAGTGCATAGAGAGGGCCTAGAAAGGGACTATAGGGGACCATAGTGAAGGCATAAAAAGGCATAGAGAGGGCCTAGAGAAGGTCTAGAGAGGAACATAGAGAAGGCCATAGAGAGGGCATAGAGAGAGCCTAGAAAGGGCCTAGAGAGGACCATAGATAGTGCCTAGAGTGGACCTAGATGGGTCACAGAGAAGGCCATAGAAATGGCAGTAGAGAGGGCCTACAGAGATCATAAAGGGGACCATTATGAGGGCCTTAGTGAGGGCATAATGGGGACGATAAAGAGGGCAATAGCGAAGGGCCTAGAGAGGGCCTAGAAGGGACCATAGAGAGGGCCAGAGAGCGGGACTAATAATGGGGACCATGGAGAGGGACAAAGAGAGTGCCTAGAGAGAGCCTTGAGGGTCCTGGAGGAGTTGTAGAGGGGACAATAATACAGGACTAGAGAGGGCCTAGAGTGGTCAATTGAGAGGGGCCAGAGAGGGCCATAGAGAGGGTCTAGAAAGGGTCTAGAGGGCACAAAAGGGAATGCCATAAAGAATGCCTAGAGAGGTCCTGGAGAGCACCTAGAAAGGGCCTAGAAAGGACCATAGAGAGGGCCAGAGACAGGGCATATAGAGGGCCTACAGAGGGCCTAGTGAGGATCATAGAGAAGTCCATCGCGAGGGACTAGAAAGGTCCTAGAGGACACCATAGAGATGGCAATAGAGAGGCCCAGAGATGCCCATAGTCTTGGGAATAGAGATGGCCTATAGAGGACCTTGTGAGGGCCTAGAAAGGTCCTAGAGGGGCCATAGAGAGGGCAATAAAGAGGGCCTAGGGAGGACCTAGAGGGTAGCATAGAGAGGGCCTAGAGAGGTCCTAAAGGGGACCATAGAGAGGGTCATAGAAATAGCCATAGTGAGGGACTAGAGGGGCCTAGAGATGGCCATTGAGTTTGCAATAGAGATGGCCTAGAGAGGATCTTGAGGGGACCTAGGGGGGTCATAGAGAGGGCCATAGAGAGGGCGATAAAGAGGGCTTCGAGAGGACCTAGTGGGGACCATAGAGAGTGCCTAGAGAGGGCCTAGAGGGTACCATAGAGAGAGCCATAGAAATGGCCATTGTGAGGGCAAAGAGAAAGGGCCCTGTGAGGGCCAAGAGAGGGCCTAAAGAAGGCCATAGAGAGGGCCTAGAGGGGTTATAGAGAGAGCCTTAGAGAGGGTCATGAGAGGGCTGTTGAGAGGGCCTAGAGAGGGCCATAGTGGGGACCATAGTGAGATCCTAAAGAGGAACTGGATGGTGCCTAGAGGAGTCCTAGAGGGGACATAGAGAGACCACGGAGAAGGCTAGAGAAGGCCTAGAGGGGAGCATAGTGAGGACCTTAGAGGTCACTGCAGAGAGTGCCTAGAAGGTATCATAGGGAGGGCCATAGCGAGGGAAAAATAGAGGGCCTAGTGGGGCTGAGAGACGGCCATAGATATGGCAATAGAGATGGCCTACAGAGGACCTTGAGGGGGCCTAGATGGGAACATAGAGGGGGCCACAGAGAGGACCTGGAAAGGGCCTAGATGGGACCCATAGAAAGGGCCATAAAGAGGGACAATAGAGGGCCTAGAGGGGACCATAGAGAGGGCTATAGAGAGGGCTTAGAGGAGTCCTAGAGGGGGCAATAGAGAGGATCATAGAGAGGTTCTTGAGGGGGCTTAGAGAGGGCCCAGAGGGGGCCATAGAGAGGACCATAGAGACGGCCTAGAGAGGGCAAAGAGGGTGCCCAGAATGGACCATAGGGAGGGCCATAGAGATTGCCATAATGAGGGCCAAGAGGGGGCATTAAGGGAACCCTAGAGAGGGCCATACAGAGTGCTAGAGGGGACCATAGTGAGGCCATGTGAGGGCCTAGAGGGGCCTCGAGGCAGCTATAGAAGTGGCATTAGAGATAGCCTAGAAAGGGTATAAAAAGGGCCATAGAGATGACCATAGAGAGGGCCAAGAAAGGGCCTAGACAGGACCATAGAGAGGTCCATAGAGAGGGACTAGAGAGGGACTAGAGAGAGCGTAACAAGTGCCATAGTTAGGGCCATATAGAGGGCCTAGAGAGGACCATAGAGCGGGCTTAGAGATGGTCGAGATAGGGCCTAGATGGGACCATAAATATGGCCAATTAGAGGCCCTAGAGAGGGCTTAGTGAAGGCCTAGAAGGGACCATAGACAGGGCCTAGAGTGAACCTAGAGCGGACCATAGAGAGGGCCTAGAGAGGATCTAGATAGGACCATAGAGAGTGCCTAGATGGGGCCTAGAGTGGGCTTATATAGGACCATAGAGAGCGTCTAGCAAGAGCCGTGAGTGGACCACAGAGAAGGCCATAAAGAGGGCCTAGATAGTGCCTAGAGTGGATCATAGAGATTGACATAGAGAGGGCCTAGAGAGGGCCTAGTGAGGATCATAGAGTGGGCCATAGTAAGGACCTAGAGAGGGCCTAGATTGGACCATAGAGAGATCCATAAGGAGGGCATAGAGGGGACCATAGAAAGGGCCATAGCGAGGGAAAAAGAGAGGGCCTAGTGGTTCCTAGAGATAGCCATAGAGATGGCAATAGAGATGCCTAGAGAGGGCCTAAAGAGGACCATAGAAAGGGCCATAGGAATAGCCATAGAGAGGGTCTAAGAAGGCATAGAACCGGCCTAGACAGGACCATAGAGAGGGCCATAGAGAAGGATTAGAGAGGGCCAAGAGAGGGCAAAACGAGGGCCATAGAGAGGGCCATAGAGAGGGCTTAGGGTTAACTATAGAGAGATCCATATAGAGAGCCTAGAAAGGCCCTAGAGGGACCATAGAGAGGGTCATAGAGAGGGCCTAGAGAAGGCCCAGAGAGGTCCATGATGGGACCATAGATAAGGGGATAGCAGGGTCTAGAGAGGGACTAGAAGGGCCTAGATACTGCCATACAGATGCAATAGAGATGGCCTAGAGAGGACCTTGAGGGGGCCTAGAGGTGTCCCAGAGGGGGCTATAGATAGGGTAATAAAGAGGGCCTATAGAGGGCCTAGAGGGTCCATAGAGAGGCCCATAGAAAGGGCTTAGAGGAGTCATAGAGGGTGCAATAGATAGGGCCATGGAGAGGTCCTAGAGAGAATCTAGAGAGGCCTAGAAAGGGCCTAGAGTTGACCATAGAGAGGGCTATAGATAGGGCCTAGAGAGAACCTAGAGACGGCCTAGAGGAGACCTTAGAGAGGGCTATAGAGAGGGCCTGGAGAGGGCCATAGATATGGCCATCTATATTTCCTAGAAAGGACCTTGAGGGGGCCATTTACAGGGAAATAGCTAGGGTCTAAAGGGCCTAGAGGGGACAATAGATTGCACCATAGAGAGGACCTAGAGAAGGCCTAGAGGGGATCATAGTGGGGGCCATAGAGAGTGCCTAGAGGGAACCATAGAAAGGGCCTAATAGAGGCCTAGAGAAGTGCCTAGAGAAGGCCATAAAGAGGGTCAAGATCAGATCATAGAGAGGGCCTAGAAAGGGGCTATATGGGACTACAGAGAAGGCCACAAAGAAGGCCTAGAGAGGTCGTAGAGAGGGCCTAGAGGTGACCATAGAGAGGGCTATAGATAGGGCCTATAGAGGGCCTAGTGGGGACCATAGAAAGGGCCATAGCAAGGGACTAAATAGGGCCTAGAGAAGACCATAGAGAGGGCCATAATTAGGGCCTAGAGGGGACCATAGAAAGGGCCATAGCGAGGGAAAAAGTGATGGCCTAGTGGTGCCTAGAGATATCCGTAAAGATGGCAATAGAGATGGCCTAGAGATGGCCTAAAGTGGGCATAGAAAGGGCCTAGACAGGACCTTAGAGAGGGCCATAGGGATGGCCATAGAGAGATCCTAAAGAGGAGCTAGAAAGAGAGTAAACAGGATAATAGAGAGGGCCATAGAGACGGATTAGAGAGGGCCTAGAGAGGGCAAAACAAGGGCCAAAGAGAGGGCCATAGAGAAGGCTTAGTGAGGACCATAGAGAGTGCCTAGAGGTGGCATACAGAGGACCTTTTCGACCATAGAGGGAGTCATGGCATGAGAGGTCCTAGAGTGGACCATAGAGAGGGCCATAGCGAGGGCCTAGATAGGGACTAGAGTGGCTTAGAGATGGTCATAGATATGTCAATAGAGATTGCCCAGAGAGGTTCTTGAGGTGGCCTAGATCAGTCCTAGAGCAGACCATAGAGAGGGCAATAAAGAGGTCCTAGAGAGGACCTAGAGGGGACCATACAGAGGGCAATTGCGAAGGCCTTGAGAGGTCCTAGAAGGGACAAGAGGGGCCTAGAGAGGGCCTAGAGATGGCATAGAGATGGTGCAGAGGACCTTGGGGAACTTGAGAGGGTCTAGAGGGAGACATAGACATGGGCTAGAAAAGGCCTTGAGGGGACCATAGAGAGGGTCATAGTGAGCGCCTAGAGGTCTAGATAGGACCATAGAGACAACAATATGAGTGCTAAGAGGGTCTAGAAAGGACCATAGAGACCCATATTGAGGGCCTCGAGAGGGCATAGATGGACAATAGGGACGTCCATAATGTGGGCCTAGAGTGGATCATAGATACAGCCTTAGTGAGGTCCTAGAGAAGTCCATTAGAGGGAAATACATACAGCATTACTGAAGACCTAGAGTGTCCATAGAGAGGATTATAGGGAAGTCCATATTGATGGCCTCAATACTGGCAAAATGGGAACATAGAGATGTCCATAGTGAGGGCCTAGAGAAGGACTAGATGGGACCATATAAACGGCCATAATGAGGGCCTAAAAAAGGGCCTAGTGAGGACCATAGAGATGGCCATTGTGGGGAGCAAAGAGAGAGCCTAGAACCGACCATAGAAGACGACCAAAGTGAAGGCCTAGAGAGGGGGCTAGAGAGGCCAAGAGAGAATCATAGTGACTGCCATAGTGGGGGCCTAGAAATGGCCCACAGAGTATCATAAGACAGCCATAGTGAGGCCCTAGAGAGTGCCAAGAAAGGATGATAGAGACTGCCATAGAGAGGGCCTAGAGAGGGCCTAGATTGGACCATATAGACGGTCATAGTGACAGCCTAGAGGGGGTCCCAAATGGGACCATGGAGACAGCCATAGTGAAGATATAAAAGAGGGTCTAAGGAGGACAGTAGAGACGGCCATAGTGAGGGCCTAGGGATGGCCTAGAGAGGACCATAGAAATGACCTAGATGTTTCCTAGAGCAGACATTGAGAGGACCATAGAGGTGACCATACTATGGGCCTAGAGAGTGCCATAAAAAAGGCCATAGTGAGTGCCTAGAAAAGTCCTAGAGAGGACCATCATGATGATCATAGTAATGGCCTAGAAGGGGCCTAGTACAAACCATAGAGGTGGCCATAGTGATGGCTATAGAGAGTGCCTAAAGAGGACCATAGAGACGACCATAGAGAGGGCTTGAGAGAACCTAGAGAGGGCATAGTGATGTCTAGAGAGGACCATAAAGACTGCCTAGAGGGGGCCTAGATAATATAACAGGGGATTGTCATAGTGAGGGCCTAGAGAGGGCCTAGATGAGACCATAGAAATATCCATTTGTGAGGGGGCCCAGAGAAGGCCTAGATAAGACCAAAAAGATGACCATAGTGGCGGACTAGAGAGGGCCTAGAGTGAACCAAAAAGAGATTAGCCATGTGAGGGATAGAGGGGGCCTAGAGAGGACCTAGAGTGGACTTTTAGAGACAGCCATAATGAGGGCTCTAGGGTGAGGGCCAAGAGAGAACCAAAAGATGAACCATAGAGAGGGCCTAGAGAGAGCTTAGAGAGGGCCTAGAGAGGTCATAAAGAGGACCATAGGAGTCAGCTATAGTGAATGCCTAAAAGGGGCCCAAGAGAGGAAAATAAGAGACTCCCTAGAGGGAGCATAGAGTGTACAATAGATACGTCCAGAGTGAGTGCCTAGAAATGGCCTTGATTGGACCATAGTGACGGCTGTATTGAGGGCCTAGAGCAGGCCTAGATGGGACCATAGAGATGGGCTTAGTGAGGGCTTAGAGAGGGCCTAGACAGAACAATAGAGACGGCCATAGTGGGGGGCTTAAAGAGAGCCTAGAAAAGATTATAGAGACGGCCATATTGATTGCCTAGAGAAAGACCAAGATGAGACCATAGAAACATCCATAGTTTGGGCCTAGAGAAGGCCTAGAGAGGACCATAGAGACTGCCTAGAGGGGGCCTAGAGAGTACAATAGAGACAGCCATAGTGAAGGCCTAGAGAAGGATAGAGAGGATCATAGAGACAGCCATTGTGAGTGCCTAGAGAGGGCCTAGTTGGGTTCATAGAGCCGTCCATAGTGACGGCCTAGGAGGGACCATAGATAAACCATACTGAGGGCATAGAGAGTTCATAGAGAGGACCATCAAGACAGCAATAGGAGTGCCAAATGATTTCCTAGAAGGACCATAGAGACGACCATTTGAGAGGGCCTAGACAGGGCCTAGCAAGAGCCTAGAGAGGTCCTAGAGAGGACCTAGGAGACAGCCAAAGTCTTGGCCAAGATAGGACCATAGAGATGGCCATAGTAAGTACATAGAGAGGGCCTAGAAAAGACCATTTAGATGGCCATACTGAAATGCCTAAAGAGGGCCAGAGAGAACATGGAGACAGCCTAGAAGTGGCCTAGGGGGGGCCTTCAGAGGACCCATTGAGACAGCCATAGTGTGGGCCCAGAGAGGACCATAGAAAGAGGGCCCTTGTGAAGGCCTAGTGAGGCCCTCGAGAGGACCAGATAGATGTTGATACTGAAGTCCAAGAGATTTCCTAGAGCGGCCATAATGAGGGCATTAGATAGGCCCTAGAGAGGACTATGGGCCCATATAGTGAGAGCCCCCAAAGAGGACCATAGGGACAGCCTTAATGGTTGGCCTAGTGTAGGCCTAGAGAGGACCATAGACAAGCTATATTGCTTCCCTTCAGAATTGCCTAGAGAGGAACCTAGAGACGGCCATAATGAGGGCATATAGAGGACCTAGAAGACCATAGAGATGCCATAGTGAAGGCCTAGTAAGGGCTGAGAGAGGACCATAGAGACGGACACAGTGAGTGCCTAGAGAAGGCCTAGAAAGGACCATAGTAATGGCCATAGTGAGTCTTGAGAGGCCTAGAAAGTCCTAGAGAAGACCATCGAGATGGCCATAGTGAGGGCCTCCTAGATGTAGCCTAGAGAGGTCCTAAAAAAACCATAGAGATGACCATAGAGAGGGGCCTAGAGAGTGCCTAGAGAGTACCCTAGAGACAGCAATAATGACGGCATAGAGAGGGCCTTAGATAGGACTATAGATACTTTCATAGTGAGGGCCTAGAGAGGCCAAGTTGGAACTATAAAAAACGGCCATAGTTGAGAGGCTAGAGAGCCTAGAAAGAATCAAGTTATGGCCATAGTGATGGCATAGAGAGGCGCCTTGAGAGGGTTTAGAAAGGTCTAGAGAGGATCGTAATACGTCCATATTGAGGGCCTAGTTGGGGCCTAGAAAGAACATAGAGACCTCAGAAGTTGCCTAGACAGGTCCTAAAGAGGACCATAGAGATGGCCATAGAGAGGTCCTATACGTGGCCTTTGAGAGGACAATAGAGACCCCATTGTGAGTGCCTAGAGACGGCCTAGAGGGCTCATAGAGATGGCCATAGTGAGCTTCAAGGGAGGGCCAAGGTGGGACCATAGAGAGGGCCAAGTGAGGACGTTGAGGGGTCCTAGAGAGGACCTTAGAGACAGTCGTAGAGAGGGCCTTTGAGAGGGCTCAGAGAGGGCCTTGAGAAGTCCTAGAGAGGTATATATAGATAGCCATATTGAGGTACTAGTGGTTGCCCAGAGAGGACCATAGAGATGGGCCATAGATGAGAGCCTAGAGAAGGCCAAGAGAGCACAAATTAGATGGCCATAGTGAGGACCCTAGAGAGGTCCTAGAGCAGACCATAGAGACGGCATTAGTGAGGGCCAGGAGAGGGCCTAGAGAGGATCATGGAGATTTCCATAGTGAGTGCCTAGAAGGTGCCTAGGGAGGATGATAGAGACAGCCATAGTGAGCGCCAAGGGGGGCCTAGAGAGGACCCAGAGACAGCTATAGTGAGTGCCAATAGATTGCCCAGATGGAACCATAGAGACAGCCATAGTGAGGGCTTAGAGAGGGCCCAGAAAGGACCCCAGAAATGGCCATAGTGAGGGCCTATAGTGTGCCTATAGAGGGCCTAAAATGGTCCTAGAGAGGACCATAGAGTTTGGTCATAGTGAAGGCCTAGAGAGGAACAAGGAGGGGGACATAGAGAGGGCCTAGAGGGTGTCTAAATTGAACCATATAGGTGGCCATAGTGAGTATGGAGGGGCCTAGATGGAACCATAAAGACGCTCATGTTGAGGGCATAGAGAGCACCTAGAGAGGACCATAGGGGTGGACAGAATGAGGGATAGAGAGGACCTAGATCGGAACACAGAGATGGCCATAGTGAGGCACTAGAGTGAGCCTAGAGCAGACCACAGAGATGACCAATATGAGGGCCTAGAAAGGGCCTAGAGAGGACCATAGAGACGGCCATAGTGAGGGCCTAGATAGGATCTAGAAAGGTCCTAGAGAGGACCATAGAGATGGCCATAAGTGAGGGCCTCCTAGACGTGGCCTAGGAGGTCCTAGAGAGGACAATAGAGACAACCATAGAGTTGGCCTAGAGAGGCCTTGATAGGACCCAAAAGATGGCAATAGTGACAGCATAGAAAGGGCATAGATGAGACCAAAGATGCGTCCATAGTGAGGGACAAGAGAAAGCCTAGATGGAACCATAGAAACTGCCATTGTGAGAGCCTAGACTGGACCATAATGACGGCCATAGTGAGGACATAGAGAGGGCTAGAGAGGGCTTCGAAAGGTCCTAGAGAAGGATCATAGACACGGCAATATTGAGAGCCTAGGTGTTTCCTAGAAAGGATCATAAGAGACCGGTTAGAGGTGGGCTGAAGAGGTCCTAGTGAGTACCATAGAGACGGCAAATTGAGGGTCCTATAGGGGTCTAGAGAGTACAATAGAGATGACCATAGTGAGGGCATAGAAACTGCCTTGATGGGACCATATAGATGGCCATTATGAGGACATTAGGTGACCTAGAGAGCATCATAGAGACAGCCATAGAGAGGGCCTAGAGGGGGCTTAGATGGGACTTTAGATATGTCCATTATTGAGGGCCTAGAGGGTTCCTAGAGAGGATCTTAGAGATGGCCATAGTGAGGGCCTAGATAGGACCTAGAATGTACCATAGGACGGCCCATAGTGAGGGCCTAGAGAGGGCCTAGAGAGGACCATAGAGACAACATCGAGTTGGCATAGAGGGGGCCTTGAGAGGACCATAAAGTTGGATATAGTGAGGGCCTAGTGAAGGCCTAGAGTGGATCATAGATACAGACATCGTGACGGCCTAGAGAGGGCCTTGAGGGGACCATGGAGACTGCAAGAGTGAGGGCCTCAGGGGGCTGAGATTGGACCACTAGAGACAGAATTGTGAGGGCCTACAGAAGACCTAGAGCAGAACATAGAGACGGCCATAGTGAGGGCCTAAAGAGTGCCTAGGGAGGACCATAGATACTGCCATTGTGAAAGCCCAAAAGGTTGCCGAGAGTGAACCATAGAGATGGCCACAGTGAGGGCCTAGACGGTGCCTAGTGAGTACCATAGAGCCTGACATAATGAGATACTAGAGAAGGCCTAGAAGAGACGATTGAGACAGCCATTGTGAGGTCCTAGAAGGGCCTAGATGGAAACATAAAGATGGTCATAGTGCAGGCCAAGAGAAGGCCTAGACAGGACATAGAGATGGCCACAGTTAGGGTCTAGAGGGGGCCTAGAGAGGACAATACAGATGGCTATACTGAACGGCTAGACAGGGCCTAGATAGGACCATAGAAACTGCCACAGTGAGGGCCTAGAGAGACTAGAGAGGACCATAGTGGCAGCCATAGTGAGGTCCTAGAGAGTGCCTAAGAGGACCATAGAGACTGTCATAGAGAGGACATAGAGATGGCCATAATGAGAGCCTAGAGTGGGCCTAGATGGGGCCATAGAGACGTCCACAGAGGCACCTACAGTGTGCCTACATACAACCATAGAACAGACATAGTGAGGGCCTTGAAGGGGCTAGAGATCATCATAGAGACGGCCGTATTGAGGTGCTAGGGAGGTCCTAGAGAGGACCATAGAGACGTCCACAGTGAGGACCTAGAGTGTGCCTACTTGGGTACATAGAGATGGCCATAGTAAGGGCCTAGAAGGCCGAGATGGGACCATAGAGAGGGTCATAGTGAGGGCCTAGAAAGGGCCTAGAGACACCATAGATACGGTCATAGTGATTATCTAGAGAGGGACTACAGAGACTATAATGATGAACATACAGAGAGCCTAGGAGGGCCTAGAAGGGCCTAGAAAGGTCATAGAGAAGAAATAGAGACAGCCCTTGAGGGCTTCAAGATGTAAGAGAGGATCATAGGGATGGCCATAGTGATAGACTAGAAAGTGCATAGAGATGGCCTAGAGAGGTCGTAGAGGGGACTATAGAGACAGCCATAGTGAGGGCATAGAGATGGCCTATAGAGGACCATAGAGATGGCTATAGTGAGGGCCTTAGGGGTGCCTAGAGAGGACCATAGAGACAACCATAGTGAGGCCTAGAGAAGGCTGGAAAGAACCATAGAGAGGGCCATAGTGAGGCCTAGAGAGTACCATAGAGTTGACCATAATGGAACCTAAAGAGAGCATAGAGAGGTCTAGAGAGGACCATAAAGACAAGCCCTAGTGAGGGACTTGAGACGCTAGAGAGGATCAGAGATGGCCATTGTGAGTGTCTAGAGGGGCCAAGAGATGATCATAGAGAAGATCATAGATAGGGCCAGAGAGGGTCTAGAGAGGGCCTAAGAGGCCTAGAGAGGACCATAGAGATATCCATAGTGACGGCCTAGATATGGCCTAGAGAAGATCAAAGAGACGGACATTGTGATCGCCTAGGGGTGGCCTAGAAAGTACCATAGAGACATCATAGAGAGGGTCTAGATAGGGCCTAGAGAGGGCCTAGAGAGGACCAGAGGGACAGCCATGTGAGGGCTAGAGAGGGCTCAGAAAGGACTATAGAGATTGCCATAATGAGGGCCTATATAGGGCCTAGAGAGGACCTAGAGAGGACCATAGAAATGGCCATCGTGAGGCCCTAGAGTGGGCCTATATTGGGCCATAGATAAGGGCCCCACCGTGAGGGCAAAAGAGTGCTAAAGAGGACCATAGAGAGGCCATAGTAGGGGCCTAGAGGGCCCTAGGAGAGGACCTCCATAGTGACACCAATACAGAGGGTCCAAGGTAGGGCATAGAGAGGCCTGGAGAGATCCTAGAGAGGACCATAGAGACAGCCCTACGAGGGACTAGATACGCATAGAGGACCTTAGATTTGTCCCATAGTGAGGGGCCTAGAGGGGTCCTAGAGAGGCGATAAAGAAGACCATGAGAAGGCCTAGAGAGACCATAGAGAGGCCTACAGAAGTCCTAGAGAGGACCATTGGATGGCCATATTTAGGGCCTAGAGAGGGCTGAGATGTGTACAGAGACGGTCTTAGTGTGGGTCTAGACATGGCCTAAAAAGAACATAGAGATGGTCATAGTGAGGGCCTAGAGAGGGCCTAGACAGTACCATAGAAACAGCCCTAGTGAGCCCTTGATAGTGCCTAGAGGTAACCATCTTGACAGCCATAATGAGGTCCTAGAGAATGCCTAGGAGGACCATAATTACTGTCAGAGTGAGGGCATTTTGGGGGCCTAGAGAGGACCATAGAAATGAACCATAGAGAGGTCGTAAAGAGGGCCTATGAGTTCCTAGAGAGGTACTATAGAGGACCATAGAAACAGCCACAGTGAGGGCCTAGAGAGGGCCTAGATGGAGTATAAAGATGACCATAGAGAGGTCCTAGAGACAGCCTAGAGAGGACAATAGAGACCATAGTGAGGGCCTAAAAGGGGCCTAGAGAGGACCATGAGATGCCATAGTGGGGGCCTAGAAGGGGCAGAGACACTAGAGAGGCCTTACTGAGGCCTAGGGAGGTCCTAGAGAGGCCATCGGACGTCCAAATGAGGATTGAGTGTGCCTTGAGGGAATAGAGAGGCCATAGTAAGGGCTAGAAGGGTGAGATTGGACCTAGAGCAGCCATAGTGAGGGCCTAGGAAGGCCTAGTGGATCATAGAATACCTAAAGGTCCTAGAGAAGCTGGAGGCGATAGTTACAAACAAGTGAGGGCCTAGAAGGGGCCTGAGAGGACCAAGTAGACGGCAAAATGAGGCCTAGATAGGGCCTGATAGGACCATTTAACTGCTAGAGTATGGCATAATGGGGTTCTAGATAGGGCCTAGAGAAGGCCAAAGTGAGGGCCTAGAATTGCCTAAAAGGCCAGAGATGTCCCCAAAGTGAGGGCCAAGAGAATGCCCAGAGGGACCATAGGTCGCCATAATGGAGCCTAGAGAGAAAATAGAGGCTCGATGGAAATAGAGACAGCCATAGGACAGCCTGATAGGTCTAAAGAAGACCAAAGAGACGAAATGTATGGCCTATTGTTGGCCAAGATAGTACTTTGGACAACCAAAGGGGGTCTAGAGCAGGCCTTAGAAAAGGGGGCTAGATGGTCCTTGAGGGATTCTAGGGTGGACCATAGAGACAGCCCTATGGAGCCTAGGGGGCTGAAAGGACGTAGAGATCGCCATGGGGCCTAGTGGGGGCCTAGAGAGGACCTTAGAGATGGCCAGGGAGGGCCTAGGGGGCCAAGAGGACAAGTGACACGAATAGAGAGCCAAGATAGGGATAGAGGGGCCAAAAGGCCTAGAGAGGACCAAGAGACAGCCCTATGAGGGTTAGATATGCATACGGCCATAGATGTGTCCATGTCTGGCCCAAGGGGGCCTAGAAAGGACCATAGAGAAGACCAAAGAGGGCCTAGAGAGGACTTAGGGAGGGCTACGAAGTCCTAGAGGGACCACAGAGCGGCCATATTGAGGGCCGAAGAGCGAGATTGGACATTGAGATGGCCATAATGAGGGTAGAGTGGGTTTAGATGTGACATAGAGAGATCTTAGTGTGGGCCTAGACAGGGCCTAGAAAGCACCATAGAAATGGGGCCCTATTTAGGCCTAGAGAGGGCCTAGGATGGTTCATAGAGCGCAAATGAATCCTATAAGGGGATAGAGAGAACCATCGAGAGATCAAAACTGAGGGCTTAGAGAGGGTTAGAGAAGACCATAGATACTGCCACAGTGCGGCATAGACAGTGCCTAGAGAGAAACGAGTCAACCAAAAGAGGCCTAGAGAGAAATAGGAGGGCCTAGAGAGGTCCTAGAGAGGACCAAAGAGACAGCCCTAGTGAGGGTCTAGAGACGGATAAGAGGATCAAGAGATGGCCCTTGTGAGTGCCTAGTGGGCCCCAGAGAGGGCCATAGAGAAGGGCCATAGAGAGGCCAGGAGAGGGTCTAGAGAGACCAGAGAGGCCCAGAGAGGGGAATAGAGACACCTGTGACCGTCAGATAAGACCAGAGAGGACCATAGACACGGACTTGTGATGGCCTTGTTGTGGCCTAGAGAGGCCATAGAGATTACCATAGAGGGGGGTCTAGAGAGGGCCCAGAGGGTTCTAGAGATGTTAAATAAACCAAGAGACAGCCATAGTAAGGGCCCAGAGATGGTCTAGAGAGGACCCATAGAGATCACCATAGTAGGGCTAGAATGGGCCTCGATGGGGCCATAGAGAAAGTAACATGAGTTTCAAAGAGTACTAAAGAGGACCTAGAACGGCATAGTGAGTTCCTAAAAGGCCCAGTGGGACCAGAAAACTGTCATAGTGAGGGCTAGAAAAGGGGCCTAGAGATGACCATAGATACTGCCAAGTGATTGTCTAGAGAGAGAATACAGAAAAACCTAAAGACAAACATACAGAGAGCCTAGGAAGGCCTAGAGAGGGCCTAGAAAGGGCATAGAGAGGAAAATAGAGACCCGCCTTGAGGGCCTGGAGATGTGAAGAGAAACCATAGGGACGGCCATAGTGATGGTAGAAAAGGCATAGAGATGGCCTATAGAGGACCATGAGATGGCTAGTGAAGGCCTGAGGGGGACCTAGACAACCTAGAAAAACATAGTGAGGGACTTGAAGGCCTGGAGAGAACCATAGATAGGGCCATAGTGAGGCTAGATAGGTAGAGAGCAACATAGAGCGACCATAATGAGAGCCTAGAGAGAGCATAGAGAAGGCCCAGAGAGTCCTAGAGAGGACCAAGAGAGAGCCCTAGTAGGGTCTAGAGAACCTAGGAGGGTATAGAAATGGCCATTGTGAGTGCCTAGAGGGACCTAGAGATGACTATAGAGAAGACCTAGAGAGGGCCAGGAGAGGGCTAGAGAGGGGCTAGATGCCTAGGAGGCCAAGAGACAGCAAAAATGACAGCCCAGATACGGCCCTGAGAGGACCATAGAGACAGACATAGTGATGGCTTGTTGGGTTAGAGAGGGACCATAGAGGACGACCTTGAGAGGGGTTAGGAGGGGCCTAGAGAGGGCCTAGAGAGGGCCTAGAGTTTTTCAAAATAGGACCAAGAGACAGCCATAGTGAGGGGCCCCGAGATGGTCTAGAAAGGACCTAGAGATCGCCAGAGTGGAGGGCCTAGTAGGGCCTAGATGGGCATAGAGAAGGTAACATGAGGGTAAAGTGTGCTGAAGAGGACCATAGATATGGCCATAGTGAGGGCCTTGAAGGGTCAAGAGAGCACCCTAGAGACAGCATATTGAGGCCTAGGGAGGTCCAAGAGGACCATAGAGTTCCCAAATGATAACTAGAGTTGTCTACATGGGGCCATAGAGACTGCATAGTAAGGGCTAGAAGGGGGAAATGGACCATAGAGACGGTCATAGTTAGGGGCCCTTTAAAGGCCTAGGGATGACCATTTGATACGCCTAGTGATTTTCAGAGAGGGATACACAGAACTAAAAATGCAAATTTCAGAGGGGCCTAGGGAGGGGCCTAGAGAGGGCCTAGAAAGGTCATAGAGAGGAAAATAGAGACAGCCCTTGAGGGCCTAGAGCTGTGAAGGGTGGACCATAGGGACGGCCATGTTGATGGCCTAGAAATGCATAGAGATGGCCTAGAGAGGTCGTTAGAGAGGACCCTAGAGGCAGCCATAGTGAGGGCCTAGAGATGGCCTATAGAGGACCATAGATGTGGCCATAGTGAGGGCCTTAGGGGAGCCTAGAGAGGACCATAGAGACAACCATAGTGAGGGCCTTGAGAAGGCCTGGAGAGACCATAGAGAGGGCCTAGTCAGGTCCTAGATAGGGGCCCAGAGAGACAATAGAGCTGACCATAATGAGAGCCTAGAGAGAGCAAAGTGAGGTCCTAGAGAGGGGCCAAATAGACAGCCCTATGAGGGTCTCGGTATGCATAGAGAGGACCAAAGAGATGGCCCCTTGTTAGTGCTAGAGGGGCCTAGATATGACCATAGAGAAGACCATAGAGCAGGCCAGGATAGGGTCTAGAGAGGACCATAGAGACTGCCAGATGCAGGCATAGATGGGGTCTTGAGAGAACCAGAGAAACTGCCATAGTGAGGTCATAGGGAGTGATTAGAGAGGACCATAGAGATGGCCATATTGAGACCCTAGATAGGGCCTAGAGAGGACCATAGAGATGGCCATAGTGAGATCCTAGATAAGGCCTAGCGAGGACCATAGAGATAGACATAGTGAGACCCTAGATAAGGCCTAGAGAGGACCACAGAGATCGACATAGTGAGGGCCGAGATGGTGCCTAAAGAAGACCATTGAGACTGCCAGGGTGAGGGCATAAAGAGTGCCAAGTTGAGACCATCGAAACAGCCATAGTGAAGGCCTAGGAGGGCCTAGATTGGACCATAAAGAAAACCATAGTGAGAGCCTAGATAGGACCATGAGAAGACCACAGTGAAGTCTATAGAGAGAGACTAGTGAGGACCATAGAGATGACCATAGAGTGGGAATAGAGAGGGCTAGATAGAGCCTAGATAGGAGCAAGAGAGGACCAGATAGACAGCCATAGTGAGTTCCACTAGACCACCTAGAAAGGATCATTGAGACGGCCATAGTGAGGGCCTAGATAGTGCCTATAGAAGATAATTGAGACAGCCATAGTGAGGGCCTCGAGGAGGGCCTATGTGGACCATAGAGACGGCCATAGTGAGGATCTATATAGGGACTAGATGCGACCATAAAGACAACCATTGTGAGTGCCTAGAGAGGGCCTAGAGAGGGCCTAGAGAGGACCATATAGACAGCCATATTGAGGGCCTAGAGAGGAACTAGAGAGGACCATATAGACAGCAATATTGAGTGCCTGGAAACGGCCTAGAAAGTGCCTAGAGGTTATATAGAGGACCATAGTGATGACCATAGTGAGGTCATAGTGAAGGCCTAGAAAGGACCATAGAGACAACACTACCGTGGGCCAAGAGGGGGCCTAGAAAGCACCATAGAAACACGCCATAGTAAGGGCCTAGAGAGGGAATAGAAAGGACCATAGATATGGCCACAATGAAGGCATAGAGAGAGCCTAGGAAGGATCATAGAGACGGCCATAGTGACCACCTAGAAGGGCCTAGATGGTACTATAGATACGCCATAATGAGGGCCTAGATAGAGACGAGATTGGACTATAGAAACGGCCATAGTAGGTTCTAACAAGGGCTTAGAGAGGATCATAAAGATGGTAATAATGAAGTCCTAGAGGGTGCCTAGAGAGGACTATAGATATGACCATAGTGAGGGCCTAGAGGTTCCTAGATGTGACCATTGAGACAGCCATAGTGAGTGCCTAGAAAGGGCCACGACTTGACCATTGGGTTGGACAAAGTGAGGGCCTAGAGAGGGCCTAGATGAGACCATAGAGAAGTGAATAGTGAGGGCCTAGAGAGGGCCTAGAGTGGACTATAGTGATGGCCTTAGTGAGTGCATAGAAAGGGCCTAGAAAGGACCACAAAGATGGTCATAGTGAGGGCCTATAGGGTGCCTAGGAGGACTATAGATACTGCTACAATGACGAACTAGATAGGGCCAAGATAGGAGCATAGAGACAGTCATAGTGGGGGGCCTAGAAATGGCCTAGATAAGACCATGGAGAGGGCCATTGAGAGGAACTAGGAGGGCCTTGAGAGAACTAAAGGACGAATATAATGAGGCCTAGAGAGGGACATGAGAGGGCTTAGAGAGGTCCTAGAGAGGACCATAGAGACAGCCATAGTGAGGACCTAAGACGGCCTAGAGAGCAACAATGAAATGGCCATAGGGAAATACTAGAGAGAGCCTAGAGAGGACCATAAAGACAGCCATTGTGAGGGCATAGAGAGTGCCTAGATGGGACCATATAGATGACAATTGTGAGGGACTAGAAGGGCCTAGATGGGACCATAAATACGTTCATAGTGAGTGCCTATAGAGGACCATAGAAATGGGGATAGTAAGGGCCTAGAAGGTGCCTAGAGAGGTCCATAGACACAGCCATTGTGAGTACATCGATAGGGCCCTAGGTATGACCATAGATATGGCCATAGTGAGGGCTATAGAGAGGGACTAGAGAAGACCATAGAGACAACCATAGAGTGGGCCTAGATAGGGACTAGGGAGGAACTTTAGAGGACCATAGAGACAGTCATAATGAGGGCTGAGAGGACGTAGAGAGGACCCTAGAGACAGCCATAGTGAGTGCTAGATAGGGCCTAAAAAGATCAGAAAGATGGTCGTGTGAGGGCCTAGAGGGAGCCTAGAGATGAACATACATATGGCCATACTGAGGGCCTACAAAGGGCCTAGAGAGGAACTAGAAGACCATAGAGACGCTATAGTGAGTGCCTGGAGACGGCCTAGAGGGGACCATAGAGATAGATATAGTGAAGGCCTAGAGAGGGCCTAGAGAGGACCATAGAGATGACCAGAATGAGGGCCTAGATAGGTCCTAGAGAGGACTAAAGAACTGCGATAGCGAGGGCCTAGATAGAGCATAAAGTGGAATTTAGTGATGGCCATAATGCATGTCCAGAGAGGGCTAGAAAGAGCATAGAGTTGGTCATAGTGAGGGACTACAGGGTGCCTAGAGAGGATTATAGATATGGCTGTAGTGAGGCATAGAGAGTGCTGAGATGGCACTATAAAGATGGCCATAGTGAAGGATTTGAGAGGGCCTAGTAGGGACCATAGAGACTGCCATAATGATGGCCTAGTGAGGGCCTACAGAGGTCCTAGAGAGGACCATAGAGATGGTAATAGTGAGGGCCTAGAGGTCGCCTATAAAGGACCACAGTTACGACCATAGTGAGGGCCAAGATAGGGCCTACAGAGGACCATATAGACTGCCAGAAAGTGGGAATAGAGAGCCCCTAGAAAGGACCATATAGACAGCCATAATGAGGACCTAGAAAGGGCCTACGGAGGACAATAGAGACAGCCATAGTGAGGGCAAGAAGGTGCCTAGAGAGTCCATAGTGATTGCTATAGGTGGAACTATAGAATCGGCCATAGTGAGCGCTATTTAGAGGGAATAGTGAGGACCATAGAGACGACCATAGAGTAGACATAGAGAGGACCTAGAGATGACCTAGAAAGGAACTAGAAGAGGACCAGAGAGACAGTCATAGCGAGTGCCTCTAGACAGCCTAGAGAGGACAATAGATACAGTCATAGTTAGGGCCTAGAGAGGACATAGATGTGTTCATTGAGACACCCATAGTGAGGCCCTAGAGAGAGCCTAGAAAGGACCATAGAGTCGGCCATAGTGAGGGACTAAATAGGCCTAAAGAGGACCATATAGGCTGCCAAAATACAAGCATAGAGGGGCCTAGAAAGGACCTTAGAAACAGCCATAGTGAGGGCATAGAGAGTGCATAGAGAGTACAATAGAGATGGTCATAGTGAGGCCCTAGGACCATATGGGCCTAAAAAGGACCATAGAGATGGTCACAGTTAGGGCCTACAGGGTGCCTAGGTAAACCATTGAGACAGCCATAGTGAGGGCCTTGAGAGTGCCTAGTTGGACCATAGAGATGGCGATAGTGGGGCCTAGACAGATCCTAGAGAAGACAATAGGGACAGTCATAGTGAGTGCCTGGAGACGGCCTAGAGTGGACCATAGAGAAGGCCATAGTGAAGGCCTAGAGAGGTCCGAGAGAGGACGATAAAGTCAGCCATAGTGAGGGCATTGAGAGGGCCTAGATTGGACCATATAGACGGATAGTGAGGGCCTATAAGGGCCTAGATGGTACCATAGACCCCTCTCATGGTGAAGGCCTAGAGAGTGCTGCGATGGGACCATAGATACTGCCATAGTGATGGCCTATAAAGGACCTAGAGAGGACCATAGAGACAGAAATAGTTAGGCCTAGAGTGTACCTAGAATTAACCATAGATATGGCCATTATGAGGACCTAGAGATGGCCTAGATGTGACCATTGAGATGGCTATAGTGAGAACCTACAGAGGGCTTAGATGGGACCATAGGACGGCCATAGTGAGGACCTAGATAGGGCCTAGATGTGACCATTGTGACTGGCCATAGTGAGGGCATGTAGAGGGCCTAGTTGTGACTATAGAGATAACCATAGTGAGGACCTAGTGATGCCCCAGATGGGACCTTAGAGACGGCCATAGTGAGGGCCTATGGAGGGCCTAGACCGGAACATAGACATAGACATAGTGAGTGCCTAGAGATGGCCTAGAAAAGACGATAGACACGGCTATATGAAGGCCTAGAGAGTGCCTCAACAGTACCAGAGAGACGACCATAGTGAGGGCCTAGACACGCATAGAGAGGGCCTAGAGAGGTCCTAGAGAGGACCATAGAGACGGCCATAGTGAGTGCCTAGAGAAGGTCTAGAAAGGACCATAGAGACAGTCATAGTGAAGACCTAGGGTTGCCTAGATAGGACCATATATATGGCCGTAGACAGGCACTAGAAGTAGCCTATTAAACACTTTAGACATGGCCACAGAGAGGGCCTAGAGAGGGCATAGAGAGGACCATAAAGACAGCCTTAGTGAGGGCATACAGAGGGCCTATATGTGACCATATAGACGGCCATAGTCAGGGCCTAGATGGGCATATATGTGACCATAGAGAAGGTCATAGTGAGGGACTAGAGAGGGCCACGATGGGATCATAGACACTGGACCCATTTAGATATGGCCTAAAGAGGATAATAGAGATGGTAATAGTTAGGGCCTAGAGGTGCCTAGAGGGTAACAGCCATATGAGGGCCTAGAATGGCCTAGATGTGACCCTTGAGATGCCCATATTGAGGACCTAGAGAGGCCCTAGACGTACCATAGAGACGGCCTTAGTGAGGTAATATAGAGGGACTAGAAAGGACCATAGAGACGGCCATAGTGAGTGCCTAGATAGGGCCTAGAAGGGACCATAGAGACGGCCATAATGAGGGCATACAGTGGGCCTAGAAGGGACCATAGAGATGACCATATTGAGGGCCTAGAGAAGGCCTACAGCAGTCCTATAGAGGACCATATTGATGGCCATAGTCAGGGCCTAGATCAGCATAGGTGCGACCATAGAGACAGTCATAGTGAGAGACTAGAGATGGCCATCATGGGACCATAGACACTGCCATAGTGGACCTAGAGAGAGCCTAAAGAGGACAATAGAAATGGTAATAGTTAGGGTAGAGGGTGCCTAGAGGGGACCATAGATACAGCCATAGTGAGGGCCTAGATATGGCCTAGATGTGAACCATGAGATGGCCATAGTGAGGACCTAGAGAGGCCTAGATGGTACCATAGAGACAGCCATAGTGAGGTAGTATAGAGGGACTAGAAAGGACCATAGAGACAGCCATAGTGAGTGCATAGATAGGGCCCAGAAAGGACCATAGACACGGCCTAATGAGGGCCTACAGTGGGCCTAGAGGGACCATAGAGATGGCCAGAATAAGGGCCTAGAGTTCACCTAGAGAGGACTATAGAAACGACCATATTGACGGCCTAGAGAGGTCCTAGAGCAGTCCTATAGAGTACCATATTGATGGCCATAGTCAGGGCTGAGAGAGGGTCTTGATGTGGCCATTGAGATGGCCATAGTGAGTATCTTGAGAGGGCCTAGATGTTACCATACAGATGCCCATAGTGATGGCTATGAAAGTCTAGATAGGACCATAGAGACAGCCATAGTGAGGCCTAGATTGGGCCTAGATGTTACCATATAGACAGCCATTAGAGGGCCTAAGAGGGCATAGATCAACCATAGAGACCGCCATTGTGAGGGACTAGAGAGGGCCTAGAGTGAACCATAGAGACTGCCATAATGAATGCCTAGAGAGGGCCTAGAGAGGACCATAGAGACTGCCATAGTTAGAGCCTAGAGAGGGCTTAGCATGACCATAAAGATGCCATATGAGGGTCTAGAAAGGGCCTGCAGAGGACCACACAGAAGGCCATAGTAAGGCCTATATAGGGCCTAGTGAAGACCATAGACATGGGCCATAGTGAGGGCCTAGAGAGGGCCTAGATGGGAACATAAATATGACCATAGTGAGGGCTCTAAGGTGGGCCTAGAGATGACCATAGAGACGACCACATAGAGGGTATAATGAGAGCCTAGAAGGGCTAGAGGGCACCATAGAGACCACAATAGTGAGGGCCTAGAGAGCGCCTAGAGATGACCATAGAAATGGCCGTGTTGAGGGACAAGATTGGGCCTACAGAGGGGCTAGAATGGTCCTATGAGGACCATAGAGACAGCCATAGTGAACGCCTAGAGATCGCCTAGATGTGACCATAAAGATGACAATAGTGAGGGCCTAGAGAGGTCCTAAAGAAGATAATAGAAAAAACCATAGTGCAGGCTATAGAGAGGACTAGACAGGACCACAGAGATGACCATAGAGTGGGACAGAGAGGGGCTAGTGAGAGCCAAGTGAGAACTAAGGAGGACCATAGAGACAGCCAAATGAGTACCTGGATATGGCCTAGAAAGGACCACAGAGACAGTCATAGTGAAGGCATAGAAAGGGTCTAGGAGGCCATAGAAATGGCCATAGTGAGGGCTAGAGAAGGCCTGAAAGCCCATAGAGATTGTCATAATGAGGGCCTAAATGTTGCCTAGAAAAGACCATAGATACGCCATTGTGAGGATGATTAGAGGACGAGGCCTAGTGGGACCAATAGATAGTGGACTATATGAGGGCTATAGAGAGGGACTATGTGAGGACCAAAGTGATAACCATAGAGTGGGCATAGAGAGGGCCTAGATATAGCCTAGATAGGAACTAGAAGGAAGAGAGCAGTCATAGTGAGTGCCTCTAGATGGCCTAGAGAGGATCATAGAGAGGGCCATATGAAGGCTTTGAGGTTGCCTAGAAAAGACCATTGAAACCCCAAAGTGATGGCCTCGAGAGTGCCATAGAGACAGACATAGTGAAGGCCTAGAAAGGGCCTAGATGTGACCATTTAGAGGGACATATGAGGGCCTAGAGGGCGGACCATAGAGATGGCCATAGTGAGAGCTGTCAGAGAGGGACTAGTGAGGACTATAGAGTCGACACTGTAGTGGGCCTAGAGATGGCCTAGAGAGCACCATAAAATGGCCATAATGAGGGCCTAGAGATGTCCTTGATGGGACCATAGAGACGGGCAAAGTGAGTGCCTAGAGAGGACCATAGACACGCCATAGTGAAGGACTAGAGAGGGACTCGGGAAAGGACCATAGAAATGGCCATAGTGAGTGTCTAGAGGGGCCTAGATGGGACTTTGAGACGCCATAGTGTGGGACTACAGAGGCCTAGATGTGACCATTGAGTTGGCATAGTGAGGGCCTAGAAAAGGCCTAGATGAGACCATAGAGACGGCAAAGTGAGGGCCTAGAGCCGTACTAGGGATGACCATGGAGAAGGCCATAGTAAGGGCCTAGAGAGGGCCGAGAGAGGACCATAGAATGACCATAGTGAGGGCATAGAGAGTGCCTAGAGAAGGCTTAGAGAGGTCCTAGAGAGGACCATAGAGACAGTCATAAGGGCCTATATAGGGCTTAGAGAGGGCCTAGAGAGGTCCTATCGAAGAACCAAGAGATGGCCATAGTGTGGGCGTAGAGAGAGATAGAGAGGACCATAGAGACAACCATGGAGTAGCCTTGAAGGACCTAGAAAGCACAATAGAGACGGCCATAGTGAGGGACTAGATAGGGCCTAGAGAGGGCATAGAAAGGACCATAAAGATGGCCTATAGTGAGGAATGGAGAGTTCCATGATTGGACCATATAGTCGGCCATAGTGAGGGCCTAGAAGGGACCATAAGAGACGGCATAGTGAGGGTCCTAGAGAGGGCTGGCATAGGACCATACAGACTGCCATAATGATGGCCTAGAGAGGACCTAGGAGGACATTGTGAGCAATGTTAGGCCTAGAGGGGCAATGCAGAGGACCATAGATATATCATTTGTGAGGGTCTAGAGAGGGCCTAGATTTGACCATTGAGATGGCCATAGTGAGGATCTATAGAGGGTCTACATGGACATAGAGACCGCCATATGAGGGCCTAGAGTAGGCCTAGGGGGTCCACAGAGACGGTCATAGTGAGGTCCTAGAGAGGGCCGAGATGGGACCATAGAGACAGTCATAGTGAGGGCCTATAGAGGGCCGAGATGGGATCCATAGAGACAGCAATAGTGAGGGCCTAGAAGGTGCCTAGAGAGGACCATAGAAATGTCCAAAGTGAGTGTCTAGAGAGCAACTAGACATGACCATTGAGAAGGGGCCATAGTGAGGGCCTAGATGTGACCATAGAGACGGCCATAGTGAGGGCTTAGAGAGTGCCTAGAGAAAACCATAGAGACAACCATAGTGAAGGCCGGGAGAGAGCCTAGATGGGATCATAGAGATGGCAACAGTGAGGCCTAGATTGGGCATAGAGGGACCATAGAGACGGCCATAATGGGGGCTAAGAGAGGGCCTAGAGATACCATAGAGACAGCCAAATTGAGTGTCTAGAGAGGGCATAGAAAGACCATAGTGATGGTTTATTGAGGGCCTAGAGGTGCCTAGAAAGGACCATTGATATGGCCATAGTGATGGCTATAGAGATGGACTAGTGAGGACCTTAGAGACGACCATAGAGTGGGCATAGAGAAGGCCTAGAGAGGGCCTAGAGAGGGCCTAGAGAGGGCTTAGAGAGGACCATAGAGACGGCCATAGAGTGGGAATAGAGAGGCCCTGAGGCACAAAGGGGGCCTAGAGATGACCATAGAGATGGTCACAGTGATGGCCTAGAGAGGTTCTAGAGAGGACCATAGTGATGGCCATAGTGAGGGTCTAGAAGGGGCCCAACAGGACCATGAAGACGGCCATAGTGAGGGACAAGAGAGTGCCTAGAGAGGGACTAGAGAGGATTTAGAGAGGACAATATAGACAGCCATAGTGAGGGATTGGAGACTGCCTAGAGAGGACCATAGAGATGCCCATATTTAGGGCCTAGAGGGCCCTATAGAGGGCCTAGAACAGTCCCATAGTGACCATAGAGACGGCTATAGTGAGGGCATAGAGAGAGCTTAGATAGGACCATAGAGTCAACACTATAGTGGGCCTAGAGGGGACCTAGAGAGCACCATAGATACAGCCATAGTGAAGGCCTAGAAGGGCCAAGATGGACCATAGAGATGGTCATAGTGAGGGCCTAGAGTGGGCCTAGATGGGACCATTGAGATGGCCATATTGAGGGACTAGAGAGGGCCTAGATGTGACCATAGAGATGGGTAAAGTGAGGGTCTAGAGAGGGCCAAAGAATGACCATGGAGACCGCCATAGTGAGGTCCTAGAGAGGGCGGAGAGAGGACAATAGAAATGAACATAGTTAGGGCCTAGAAAGGGGTAGAGAGGGCTATAGAGGTCGTAGAGAGGACCATAGAGACAGCCATAGTGAGGCCTAGAGCAGTGGCCAAGAGAGGGCCTAGAGAGGGCCTAGAGAGGTCCTATAGAGGACCATAGAAACGGACATATTGAGGGCCTAGAGAGGGCATAGAGAGGGCCTAGATTGGACCATATAGTCCTCCATAGTGAGGGCCTAGAAGGGCCTAGATGGTACCATAGAGATGGTCATAGTGAAGGCCTAGATAGTGCGGTGATAGGGATCATAGATACTTCCATAGTGATGACCTAGAGTGGGCCTAGAGATGACCATAGAGACATTAATGTTAGGACCTAAGAGAGCATGCAGAGGACCATAGATTTGGTCTTAGTGAGGGCCAAGAGAGGGCATAGATATTACATTGAATGGCCTTTGTGAGGACCTAGAGAGGGCCTAGATGAGACCATAGAGAGGCCATAGTGAGGGCCTAGAAAGACCTAGGAGGACCATAGACACGACCATAGTGGGTGCCTAGAGAGAGGCTAAAAACACCCTAGTAACGGCCATAGTGAGGGCCTAGAGAGGGGCTCGATTGAACCATAGATATGGCCATAGTGAGGGACTAGAGAGTGCCTAGATAGGACCATAGATACGGCCATAGTGAGGGCCTAGAATGTGCCTAGATCGGACCATAGAGTAGGCCATATTGAGGGCCTAGATGGGAGCATAGAGACAGCATTACTGAAGGACAGTCATAGTGAGGGTCTAGAGAGAGCAAAATGGGATCATAGAGACGTCCATAGTGAGGGCCAATAGAGGGCCTAGAATGGACCATAGAGACAGTAATAGTGACGGACTAGAAGTTGCCAAGATAGGACCATAGATATGGCCATAGTGAGTGTCTAGAGAGCACCTAGACGTGACCATGATAAGGAGCCATAGTGAGGGCCTAGATAGGACCTAGATGTGACCATTTAGATGGCTATAGTAAGAACCTAGAGAGGTCTACTTGGGACCATAGAAACAGCCATAGTGAGGGCCTAGATAAGGCCTAGATAGGACCATAGAGATTGCCATTGTGAGTGCCTAGAGAGTGCCTAGAAAAGACCATAGAGATGGCCATAGTAGGGCCTGGAGAAGGCCTAGATGGGACCATAGAGATGGGCATAGTGGGGGCCTAGATTGGACATAGAGAGGACCATAGAAACTGCCTTAGTGAGTGCGTAGACAGGACCTAGGAAGGACCATAGAGACAACCATAGTGAGTTCCTATATTGACCCAGATGGGTCCATTGTTATGGCCATAGTCAGGGCCTAGGGAGGGCCTAAAAAAGACCATGGAGACAACAATAGTGAGGGCCTAGAGAGAGCCAAAAGAGAACCATAGAGCCACCATAGTGAGGGCATATAGAGGCATAGAGAGTGCGTAGATGGGTCCTATAGAGGACCAAATGATGGCAATAGTGAGGTCTTAGATAGAGCCTAGATATGAAATAGAAATGGCATATTGAGGCCAAGATTGTGCCTACAGAGGGCTAGAACGGTCCTATAGAGACCATAGAGACAGCAATGTGAGGGCGTAGAGAGGGCCTGAGAAGACCTTAGATTCAACACTGTAGTGGGCCTAGAGGGGCCTAGAGAGCACCAAGAGACGCCAGTGAGGGCCTATAGAGAACCTAGAGAGGACCGTAGATACCTACTAGAGGTGGCCTAGAGTGGCCTAGAGAGGACATAAACGGCCATAGTGATGGTCTAAGAGGACTAGATGGGACCATGTGACAGCCAGAGTGAGGGCTTAGAGAGGGCCAAGAGAGGACCATATAGACAATGATAGTGAAGCCTAGAAGAGCGAATAGAGGACCATAGAGACAGCCATAGTTACGGCCTAGAGAGGGCCTAGTGAGGACTATAGATATAGCCATAATTAGTGCCTAGAGATGGCCTAGAAAGACAATAGAAACAAAATAGAGATGACCTAGAGGGGGCCAAAAGAGTACCATAGACACAACCATACTGGTGGGCCTAAAGATGGCATAGAGAGGATCTTAGAGACGGCCATAGTGAAGGCCTAGGAGGACCATAAAGACTTTCTTAATGAGGGCCTAGAAAGTCCCTAGAGAAGATCATAGAGACCGCCATACTGAGGGCCTAGAGAGGTCCTAGACAAAACCATAGAAACGGCCATAGTGAGGCCTACAGAGGGCCTAGAGAGGAACAAAGAGCCTACTTAGTGATGGCCTAGAGTGGGCCTAGATAGCACCATAGAGATGGCCAGAGGATAGGCATAGAGAGGGTCTACAGAGGACCATAGAGACGGCCATAATGATGGCCTAGAGAGGGACTAGAGAAGAATATACAGACAGCCGTAGTGAGGACTTATATAGAGCCTAGAGAGGACCATAAGACAGTCATAGTGAGGGCCTAGAGAGGGCTTAGAGAGGACCATAAGAACGGACATTAGGGCCTAGAGAGGGCCTAAATGGGACCATAGTTACAGCCATAGTGAGGACTTAGAGAACTCTTAGATGTGACCATAGAGAAGGACAAAGTGAGAGCCTATAGAGGGCCTAGAGAGGACATAGAGACAGTTTAGAGGTGGCCTAGAGAGGGCTTAGACTGGACCACAGAGATGGCCATAGTGAGGGCCTAGAGGGTACCTAGAGAGAACCACTGAGAAGCCATAGTGAGGAACTTGAAAGGGCCTAGATAGGATCATATAGACAGCCTAGAGGTGACATAGAGGGAACAATAGATACGGCCCTAGTGAGGGCCTAGAGAGGGCCTAGATAGGACAATATAGACCTTCATAATGAGGTCCTAGATAGGGCCTAGAGATGACCATAGAGACGGCCATAGTGAGTGCCTAGAGAGTGCCTACGGAGGAACAGATACGGCCATAGTAAGGGCAAGAGAGTGCTTTGAGAGGACCATAGAGACTACCATAGAGACTGCATAGAGAGGGCCTAGAGAGGGCTGAGAGAGATCCTTAAGAGGACAATGGAGACAGCCTTGAGGTTGCCTAGAGAGGGACAAGACAGTACCATAGAGACAGCCTAGTGAGGGCCTAGAGAGGGCCATAGAAAGGGACATATAGACAGCCTAGTGGTAACCTACAGAGGAAAATAGATAGGCTGTAGTGAGGTCCTAGAAGGGCCTAAAGAGAACATAAAGACGGCCTAGTAGGGCCTAGAGAGTGCAGACGGAAGACCAGAGACGGCCAAGTGAGGGCTAGAGAGTGTTTAGAGAGGACCATAGAGACGACCATAGAGAGGGCATAGAGAGGGCCTAGAGAGATCTTAGATAGGACCATATAGACAGCCACAGTGAGGGCCTAGATAGGGCTTAGATGGGACCATATAGACGGCCATAGAGATGGCCATAGTGAGGGCCTAGAGAGGCCATAGATAGACCATAAAGATGGCTATAGTGAAGGCCTAGAGAGACCTAGAGAGGAACATATGACAGCCATAGTGGGGCCTAGAGAGGGACTAGGTGGGACCATAGAGATGGACATTTTGAAGGCCTAGAGAGGACCTAGATATACTATAGAGACGGCCATAGTGAGCACCTAGCGTTTGCCTGAGAGAGGACGATAAATTCGTCATTGTGAGGGCCTAGAGAGGGCTAGATGGGACCATAGATACAGCATAATGACGGCCTAGAGAGGTCTAGATGGACCATAGTGATGGCAAAAATGAGGGCCTAGAAGGGGCCTAGAGAGGACCATAGAGACGGGAGTGGTGAGGGCCTAAGAGGGACTAGATGGGACCATAGAGACGGCCATTGTGAGGGCCTAGAGAGGTCCTAGAGAGGACCATAGAGACAGGATATAGGTGGCCTAGAGGTGGTCCACAGTGGACCATAGAGATGACCATTCTGTGGCCTAATGATGGCCTACGCAGGACCATAGAGAGGCCATAGTGAATTCCTAGAGAAAACCTAGAAGGAGGACCATAGAGACGGCCATACTGATGGCCTAGAGAAGACATAGAGAGGGCCATAGATATGGTCATAGTGAAGGCATATAGAGGGCCTAGAGAGAACCATAGATAGAGCCATAGTGAAGACCTAGAGGTGCCTAGAGAGGACCGTAGAGATGGCCCTCGTGAGGGCCTAGAGAGAACCTAGAGAGGATCTTAAAGATGCCCAAGTTGAGGGCCTAGAGACGGCCTAGTGAGGACCATAGAGACAGACCCGAGGGGGTCTAGAGAGGGCCTAGAGAGGACCATTGAGACAACCATACTTACAGACAAGAGAGGGCCCAGATGGTACCACTGAGACGGTCATAGTGAGGGCCCAGAAGGGACTACAAGAGACCTTAGTGATGGTCATAGTGAAGGTCTATAGGGGAACTAGAGAGAACTATAGAGACTGCCATAGTGAGGGCCTAGAGAGGTCCTAGAGAAGACCATAAGATGGAAATAGTGAGGGCAGAGAGTGGCTAGAGGGGGCCTACGAGCATCATTTGACGGCAATAGGGGTGACTTGAGAGGGCATTGAGAGAACCAAAAGACATCCATAGTGAGGTCATAGAGAGGGCCTAGTTGGGACCATATAGAGGGCCATAGTGAGGGCCTAGAAGGGCCTAGTTGGGACCGTAGATTCGGCCATATGAGGGCCTAAAGTGTGCCTAGATGTGACACTGAGATGCCATAGTGAGGGCCTAGAGAGGGCCAAGAGTAGACTATGGAGAAGGCCAGAGTGAGTTCCTAGAGAGGGTCTAGATAGGAAATAGACGAACATAGTGAGGCATAGAGAGGCCTAGAGAGGGCCTAGAGAGGCTAGAGATGACCAAAGAATCCAAGGAGGCCTAGAGAGGCCATAAGAGGCCTAGCAGAGGCCATAGAGGGACCATAGAGACAGGCATAGTGAGGGCCAAGAGGGCCTAGATAGGACCATAAAGAAACCATAGAGAGGGCCTAGAGGGTGCCTAGAGAGAACCATAGAGACAGCCATAGTGAGGGCCTAGAGAGGTCGTAGAGAGGACCATAAAGACAGAAATAGTGAGGGCATAGAGTGGGCCTAGATTGGACCATATAGACGGTCATATTCAGGGCCTAGAGAGGGCCTCAATGAGACCATATAGATGGCTGTAGTGAGGGCTAAGAGAGGGCCTAGACAGGACCATAGAGAAGACCATAGTGAGTGCATAGAGGAGGGCCTAGAGAGGGCCTAGAGAGGTCCTTGAGTGGACCCTAGAGACAGCCATAGTGAGGGCCTAGAGAAAGCGTAGAGAGAGCATAGAGTGGTCCTATAGAGGACAATATAGATGGCCATAATTTTGGCCTACAGAGGGCATAGAGAGGATCCTAGAGACGACCATAGAGAGGCCTAGAAGGTGCCTAGAGAGCACCATAAAAACAACCCTAGTGAGGACCTAGAGAGGGACTATAGAGGACCATAAATATGGCCATAGTGAGGGCATAGACAGGTCCTAGATGGGACCATATAGACGGCCAAAGTGAGAGCATAAAAGGGAATAGATGGGATCATAGAGACTGTCATAGTGAGGGCATAGAGAGGGCCTAGATGGGACCATAGAGACGGCAATAGTGACGCCCTTGGAAGGCCTAGATGGGACATAGAGACTGCCATAGTGAGGGCCTAGAGCATATGATAGAGACATAATAGTTAGGGCCTAGAGGTGCTTACAGTGGACGATAGATATGGCCATAGTGAGGGCCTGGAGAGGGCCTAGATGGGACCATATGAACTGCCATAATGAGGGCCTAGAGAAGACCATAGAGACAGCCATTGTGAGTTCCTAGAGAAGGCCTGGAAATACCATAGAGACTATCATAGTGAGGTAGTAGACGGTGCCTAAAGAGGACCATAGATACGGCTATAGTGAGGGCCTAGAATGGGCCAAGTTGGGACCATAGAGACAGCCATGGTAAGGCCCTAGCAGGTCCTAGAGAGGACAATAGAGATGGCCATAGTGAGGGCCTAGGGGTGCCTAGAGAAGATCATTGAGACCTCCATAGTGAGGGCCTATAGAGGGACTAGATAGGACCATAGAGTGGAAATACTGAGGGCCTAGAGATGTACTAGAGAGTACAAGCGAGACATGCATAATCAGGGTCAAAAGGGGTCCTAGAGAGTACCATAGAGATGGTCATAGTTAAGGCCTATATGCGACTTAGAGAGGACCTGGAAAGGACCATAGAGATGGCCATAGTGTGGCCCTAGATAGGGCCTACAAAAGACCATAGAGAGACCATAGTGAGGGCATAGAGTATACCTAGAGAAGACCATTGAGACTACCATAGAGAGGGCCTAGAGAGGCCATTGATCAGACCATAGATATTGCCATATTGAGGGCCTAGAGAGGGCTTAGAGAGGACTATAGAGACAGTCATAGTGAGGGCCTAGAGAGGGCCTAAAGAGGCCCATAATGGTGAACATAGAGAGGGCCTAGAGAGGACCATGTAGACACCCCTAGTGAGGGTCTATGGACAGCACAGAAAGGACCATAGAGATGGCAATAATGAGGACCTATATAGGCCTAGAGAGTTCGTAGTGAGGTCATATAGAGGACCATAGAGACAGCCATTGTGAGTGCCTAGGTAGGGCCTAGAAAGAACCATAGAGATGGCCATAGTTAGGGACTAGAGAGGGCCAAGAGAAGACCTCAGAGACGGCCATAGTGCAGGAATAGAGAGGGCCCCAATGGGACCATAGAGACTGCCATAGTGAGGGCCTAGAGTTTGCCTAGATGGGACCATAGAGACGGCCATAGTGAGGGCCTAGAGAGGGCCTAGAGAGGACCATAGAGATGGTCATAGTGATAGCCCAGTGGGTGCCTAGAGAGAGGCTAGATAGGTCCGAGAGAGGACCTTAGAAACAGTCATAGTGAGGTTCTAGTGACGGCCTAGAGAGGACCATATAGATGGCCATATTGAGGGTATAAAGAGGGCCTACAGAGGCCTAGAGAGGGCCTAGAGAGGTCCTATAGAGGACCAAAAAGATGGCCATAGTTAGGTCATAGAGAGAGCCTAGGTGGCAGCATGCATATGGCTATAAGTGGGGGCCTAGAACACAGTGAGGGCCTAGATAGAACCTAGAGAGGCCCTAAAGAGGACCATATAGACAATCATAGTGAGGGCCTAGTGAGAGCATAGAGAGGCCTAGAGAAGTCCTATAGAGGACCATAGTGATGACCTTAGTGAGTGAATTGAGAGTGCCTAGAAAGGACCATAGAGACGATAATACAGTGGGCCTAGAGGGGCCCTAGATAGGACCAGAGACACGGCCATAGTGAGGGTATAGAGAGGGCCTAGGTGGGATCATAGGGATGGCCATAGTGAGACCTCGAAGGGCCTAGATGGGACCATAGAGACAGCCATATTGAGGGCCTTGATAGGCCAAGATGGGACCATAGAGATGGCCATAGTGATGATCTAGACAGCTCCTAGAGAGGACCATAGAGACCATCATAGTGAGTTCCTAGTTGTGCCTAGAGAGAGCCTAGAGAGGTCCATTAGAGGACTATAGAGACAACCATAGTGAGAGCCTAGTGACGCATAGAGAGGACCATAAATACGGCTTTATTGAGAGCCTATTGAGGGAGTAGTGAGGTCCTATAGAGGACCAAAAAATTCGGCCATAGTGAGATCATAGAGATCGCTTAGATGGGAACCAAGAGATGACCATAGTGAGGCCTAGAGAGTGCCTAGAGAAGACTATAGAGACAGACACAGTGAGGGCCTACAGAGGGCATAGAGAGGACAAAAGAGATGATTAAGAGGGCAGATAGGAGACTAGAAAGCTCCATCGAGATGGGCCCTAGTGAGTGCCTAGAGAAGGCCTAAGAAGACCATAAAGACTGTCATAGTGAGGGAATAGAGAGGACCTAGATGGACCATTGGAGGTCATTGTGGGCTAGAGAGGGCCTGATGGGCCTTAGAGACTGCCATAGTGAGGGCCTAGAGATGCCTATATGGGACCATAGTGATGGCTCTATTGGGGGCCTAGAGAGGCCTAGATAGGACCATAGAGATGGTCATAGTGAGGGCCTAGATGGGACATAGTGATGGCCATAGTGAGGTCCTAGAGAGGGCCTAGGAAGACCATTGACTGCCATAGTGAGGTCTAGAGAAGCCTAGAGAGGACCATACAGGTGGTCATAATGAGGCCCAGTTGTGCTAGAGAGAGCCTAGAGGGGTCCTAGAGCAGACATTGAGACAGTCATATGAGGTCCCAGAGACTACCTAGAGAGGACTAGAGATACGGCAATATAGAAGGCCTAGAGAGGTCCTAGAGAGGGCCTAGAGTGGTGCTGGAGAGGACCAAAAGATGGCTGTAGTGAGGTCATAGAGAGAGCCTATATGGGACCATATAGATGGCCATAGTGATGACCTAGAAGGGCCTAGTTGGAACCATATAGACAGTCATAGTGAGGACCTCTACAGGGCCTATAAAGGACCATAGAGACTGTAATAGTGAAGGTCTAGAATGGGCCTAGAGAGGACCATAGATATGACCAAGTGAGCCCCTAGAGAGGGCCTAGATGTGATCATTGAAACAGCCATAGCAAGGGCTTAGGAGGGCCTAGAGAAGACCATGGAGTCGGCTATGATGAGGGCCTAGAGAGGGCCTAGAAGGACCAAGAGAGGGAATAGTGAGGGACTAGTGGGTCCTAGAGAGGACCATATATATGGTGATAGTGAGGGCATAGAGGAGGGCCAAGATATGGACCATTTTATTGTCCATAATGAGGCCTACAGACAGCCTATATGGGACCATAGAGACTAACAAAGTGAAGGCTTAGAGCAGCCCAGATAGGACCAAAGAGATGGCCATAGTGAGGGCCTAGAGAGGAACATAGAGATGGCTATAATGAGTGCCTAGAGAGGGTCTATATGGAAAAAATATTTATGGCTATATTGATGGCCTAGAGATGGCCTAGATGGGACCATAATAGACGGCCATTGTGAAGACCTAGAGGGTGCTTAGAGTGGACCATAGAGACGGCTATAGTGAGGGTCTAGAGAGGGCCTAGAAGAGACAAAGAGATGTACATAGTGAAGGCCTAGAGAGAGCCTACAGAGGACCATAGAGACAGCCATTGTGAGGCCTAGAGAGGCCTACACATGACCAAAGATACGGCCATACTGAGGACCTAGAGGGTTCCTAGAGAATCATAGAGATGGCCATATTAGGGCCTAGAAGGTGCTTAGACAGACCATAGTCACGGTCATAATGAGGGCCTAAATGGCACCATATAGACAGACATAATGAGGTCCTAGAGAGGGCCTGTATGGAACCATATAGACGTCCATAATGAGTGCCTAGAGATGGCCAAAAGAGGACAATAGAGACGGCAATAGTGAGGTCCTAGGGGTGCCCTAGAGAGCACCATATAGACAGCCATAATGAGGGCCTAGAGAGGGCCTACTGGGGACAGTATTGATGGACATAGTGAGGGCCTAGACAGGGGCTAGATGAGAGCATAGAGACGGAGATAGTGAGGGCCTAGAGAGGGTCTAGAGATGACAATAGAAATTGCCATAGTGATTGCCTAGCGAGGGCCTAGAGAGGACAATAGAGACGGCCAGTGGGGGCTAGATGGTGCACCATAGCGATTTCTATAGTGTGGGCCTTGAAAGGGCTTAAAGAGCAACATAGGTACGGCCATAATGAGGCCATGAGTGCCTAGAGTGAACTATAGATAGTCACAGTGAGGGATGAGAGAGGGCCTAGAGAGTATCATAGATACGGCCATACTAAGGGCCAGAGGGTCCTAAGAGAAGACATAGAGATGGACAGAGTGAGGGCCAAGATAGAGCCTAGTGGGACAATATGACACGTCTATAGTGAGGGGCTAGAGAGGGTCAAGATGAGATCATAGAAATGGCCAAACAGAGCGCGTAGAGAGGACCTAGAAGGATCCTAGGTATGGCCACAGTGAGGGCCTGGAGAGGGCCTAGAGAGGACCATACAGACTGCCAAAGTGAGGACCTAGGGAGTCTAGACTGGACCAAAGAGTCGGCAATAATGAAGGCTAGAGATGGCCTATAGAGGACCATAGAGACTACCAAATTGAGGGCCTATGAGGGGCCTAGAGAGGATCATTGAGACGGAAATAATGAGTGCCTAGAGAGGGCCTAGATGGAACTATAGAGACGGCCATAGTAAGGCCTAGGGAGGCCTAGTGGGACTAATAGACCTCCATAGTGAGCACCTAGAGAGGGACTAGAGCAGACCATAAGAGATGGCTCTAGTGAAGGCCTAGATGTTCCTAGAGAGGACCATATATACGGCCATACTGAGGGCCTAGTGGGTCCTTAGAGAATACCATAGAAATGTCCATAGTGAAGGCCTAGAGAGTGCTTAGAGAAGACCAGAGAGACGGCCATAGTGAGGGCCAATATTGGGCCTAGATGGCACCAAAGTGATGGAAATAGTGAGGGTCTAGGGAGGGAATAGATGGGACCATAGATTCGGCCATAGTGAGGGCATAGAGAGTACCTAGAGTGTACCATAGAGACAGCCATAGTGAGCGCCTAGAGAGGGTCCAGAAACATCAATAGAGATGGCAATAGTGTGGCCATAGATAGGGCATAGAGAGGACAATAGAGATGGATATAGTGAGGGCCTAAGGAAGGCTAAAGAGGACCATAGATAAGGCCATACTGAGGGTATAGATGGTCCCTAGAAAAGACCATAGAGACGGCCATAGTGAGTGTCTAGGTAGGGCCTAGATGGACCATAGAGACTTCCATAGTGAGGGCCTACAGAGGTCTAGATGAAACCCTAGAAACGGAAAAAGTGAGGTCCTAGAGAGGGCCTAGAGTGGACCATAGAAATGTCCATAGTGAGTGCCTAGAGGATGCCTAGAGAAGTAGTTAGAGAAGGCCATAGTGAGGTCCTAGAGAAGGTCTAGATGGACCATAGAGAGAGCCGTAGTGATGGCCTAGCGTTGGCCTTGATAGAAACATAGGGAAGGCCAAATGAGAGCCTACAGATGGTCTAGAGTGGACCATAGAGATGGCCATATTGAGGGCCCAGAGAGAGCCTAGAGAGGACCATAGAGACAGACTAGATGTATCCTAGAGAGGGCCTAGAGAGGACCATAAAGACAGCCATAGTGAAGGCCTAAGAGTGACAATATGGTATCATAGAGACAGACATAGTGAGGGCCTAGAGAAGGCCTAGATGGGACCCTAGATACATCCATAGTGAGGGCCTATTGAGAGCCTAGACAGGACCATAGAGACGGCCATAAAGAACACCTAGAGAGGGCTAGTGAGAACCATAGATACAGCCATACTGAGGGCCTAGAGGGTCCCTAGAGAAGACCATAGAGAAGGCCATAGTGTGGACCTAGAGGGTGCTTAGAGAGGACCATATAGACGGCCATAGTGAGGGCTTAGAAATTGCCTAGATGGCACCATAGAGAAGGACATAGTGAGCTCCTAGAGAGGGGCTAGATGTGACCACAGGTATGGCCATAGTGAGGGCATCGAGAGGGCCTAGAGAAGCCTATGAGACTGCCATAGTGAGTACCTAGTTAGTGCCTAGGGAGCATAATAGAGAGGTCATAATGAGGGCCTAGAGAGGGTTTAGAGAGGACCACAGAGATGTCATAGTGAGGGCTTAGAGAGGACCACAGAGATGGTCATAGTGAGGGCTTAGAGAGGCCTAGAGAGGACCATGGATACAGCCATACTGAGGGCTTAGCATGTCCCTAGAGAAGACCTAAGACGACCATAGTGAGGGCCTCGAGGGTGCTTAGAGAGGACAATAGAGATGGCCCTAGTGAGAGACTAGAAATGGCCTAGATGGCACCATAGTGATGGAGATAGTGAGGACCTATGAGTGCCCTGGATGGGACCATAGAAATAGCTATAGTTCGGGCCTAGAGAGGGTCTAGAGAGGCCCATAAAGATGGCCATAGTGAGGCCTAAAGAGGGACTAGATGGGATCATAGAGATGGACATAGTGAGGTCCTAGAGAGGGCTTAGAGAGGACCCTAATATGTCCATAGTGAGGGCTTGTGAAAGCCTAGAGAGGACCAGAGAGACAGCCTAGAGGTGGCCTATAGAAGGCCTAGAGTGGACCATTGAGACAGACATAGTGAGTTCCTACAGATTGCATAGAGAGGACAAAAGTGATGAACATAGTGAGCGACTAGAGAGGTGATAGATAGGACCATAGAGACGGCCAGAGTGAGGCCTAGAGAGGGCCTAGATGGGACCATAGAGAAGTTCATAGTGAGGGGCTAGAGAGGCCAAGATGAGACCATATAAACGGCCATACTGAGGGCCTAGAGAGGGCCCAGAGAGGAACATAGATACGTCCATAGTGAGGCCCTATAAAGTGCCTAGACTGACCATAGAGATGGCCATAGTGAAGGCCTAGAAAGAGCTTAGAGAGGACCAAAGATAATGCAGCAGTGTGGGACTAGCGGGGGCCTAGAGAAGATTATAGATAGAGCCATAGTGAGGACCTATAGAGGGCCTATTAGAGGACCATAGAGACAGCCATAGTGAGTGCCTAGAGAGGGCCTAGATGGAATCATAGCAATGCGATAGTGAGGGCCTAGATAGGGCCTATAGAGGACCATAGAGATGGTCATAGTGAGGGCCTAGAGGGTGATAAGGGAGGACGATACACACAGCCATAGTGATGGCCAAGAAAGGGCTAGTTGAGACCATAGAGATATACTTAATGAGGGCCTAGAGAAGGGCTAGATGGTACCATAGAGTCGGCCACAGTGAAAGCCCAAAGACGACCTAGGTAGGACGATAGATCCTGCATAGTGATTGCCTAGTAAGGGCCTTGAGAGGATCATAGAGAGGGCCCAAGTGAGGGCTAGAGAGGGTCTAGAAGGACCATAGAGAAGGCCATAGTGAGGTCCTAGAGAGAGCCTAGATGGCATCATAGAGATGGACATAATGAGCGCCTAGAGAGGGGCTAGATGGGACCATAGATACGGCCATAGTGAGGGCATGAGAGGGCTAGAGTGGAAGATAAAGACGGCCATAATGAGTGCATATTAAGGGCCTAGAGAGGACCATAGAGTGGGCCATAAAAAGGGCCCAGAGAGGGTCTAGAGAGGACCATAGAGAAGAGCATAATGAGGGCCTAGAGAGGGCCTAGAGCTGATCATAGAGACAGCCATAGTCAGGGCCTAGATCGTGCCTAGAGAGGACCATAGAAACTGCCATAGTGAGGGCCTAGAGAAAACCTAGAGGAACCATAGTGATGGCCATAATAAGGGACTAGGGAGAACCTAGAAAGGACCATTGAGATGTCATTATTGAGGGCTTAGAGTGCGCCTACAAAGGACCATAGAGAAGGCCATAGTCAGGACCTAGACGGTGCCTAGAGATGACTATAGAGACTGCTATAGTGAGGGCCTAGAGAGGGCCAATAAGGAAACATAGACAGATAATGAGGGCCTACAGAGGCCTAGCTGGGACCATATAGATGGCCATAGTGAGGGCCTAGAAATGGCCTAGAGAGGACAATAGAGACTGCCATAGTGAGGACCTATAGGGTACTTGAGAGGACCATGGAGATGGCCATAATGAGGGCCTAGAGAGAGGCTAGATGGGACAATAGAGACAGCAATAGTGAGGGCCTAGAGAGTGCTAGAGAGGGCAAAAGAGATTGCCATAGTGAGTGCCTAGAGAGGGCCTAGAGAGGGCCATAGAGACAGCCTAGACGGTCCTAGAGGGGGCCTTGAGAGCACCATAGAGACGGCCATGATGTGGGCCTTTAGGGGCTTAAAGAGGATCACGAAACAGCCATTATGAGGACCTAGAGAGGGCTTAGAGTGGACCATAGACAATCATAGTGGGGGCCGAGAGAGGCTAGAGAGTACCATAGAATGGCCATACTGAGGGTCCAGAGGTCCCTAGAGAAGACCATAGAGATGGTCATAGTTAGGGTTAGATAGGTCCTACATGAGATGATAGCGACGTCCATAGAGAGGGGCTAGAGAGGGCCAAGATGAGACCACACAAATGGCAATACTGAGAGCCTAGAAAGGGCCTAGAGAGGACCGAGATACAGCGATAGTGAGGGCCTAAGGAGGGTCTAGACCAGATCATAGCGACAACCATAGTGAAGTCCTAGAGAGGGCATAGATGGGAACATAAAGACATCCATATTGAAGGACTAGAAAGTGTCCAGATGAGACAATAGAACGGCAATACTGAAGAACTAGAGTTGGCCTAGATAGGATCATAGATACGGCCATAGTGACAGTCTAGAGAGGCCTACATGGGACAATATAGACGGCCATAGTGAGGGCCGGCCTAGAGAGGACCATAGAGATTTCCATAGTGAGAGCCTACAGGGGACCTAGAGAGGTCCATAGTGACGTCTATATTGAGGGGCAAGAGAGGGCCAAGATGAGACCATAGAATCGGCCATACTGAGGGCCTAGATAGGGCCTAGAAAGCACCATAGATACACCCATAGTTGGGAATAAAGAGGGCATTGTCCAGACATAGAGATAGCCATAATGAAGGCCTAGAGAGGGCCTAGAAGGACCCTAGAGACTGCCATAGTGATGGCCTAGAGAGGGCCTAGATAGGACTATAGACACAGCCATAGTGAGGGTCTAGAGAGAACCATAGAGACGGTCATAGTGAGCACCTAGAGTGTGCCTAGAGAGGATCATAGCTACTTCGATAGTGAGGGCCTAGAGAGGCCCTAAATGGGACCATAGAGATGGCCATAGTGTGGGCATAGAGTAGGCTGATTTGTGACAATAGATACTGCAAAAGTGAGGTCATAGAGAGGGCCTTGAGAGGTTCATAGAGATGGCAATAGTCAGGGCCTAGAGGGTCCCTAGAGAAGACCATAGAGACGGCCATATTGAGGGGCTAGATAGGGCTTAGATGGGATCATATAGAAGTCCACAGTGAGAGCCTAGAGAGAGCATAAAGCAGAAAGTAGAAAAACAACAGTGAGGGCCATTAATGGGTCTAAAAAGGATCATAGAAGTGGCATTAGTTATAGCATAGATGTTTCCTAGAGAGGACCATAGAGACTGACATTCTGAGGGCCTAGAGAGGGCCTAGATGAAACCATAGAGAAAGCCATAGTGAATGCATAGGGAAGGCTTAGAGGACAATAGAGATGGCCATAGTGAGGGCCTAGATAGGCCTAGAGATGACCATAGAGACAGCCATAGTGACAGCTGAGAGAGGCCCTAGAGAGGACCATAGAGACAGTCATAGTGAGGGCCTAGAGAGGGCCTAGATGGAAACATAGAGATGGATATAGTAAGGCCCTGAGAGGGGCAAGATGGGACCATAGCAACAGCCATAGTGAGGGCCTAGAGAGGGTCTAGAGAGGACGATAGAGACTGTCACAGAGAGTGCCTAGATAGGGCCTAGATAGTACCATAGACACAGTCATTGTGATGGCCTAGAGAGGTCCTAGAAAGGACTATATAGATGGCCATAGTGAGGGCCTAGAGAGGACCTAGAGAGGACCATAGAGATGACCATAGTGATCACCTAGAGGGTGCCTAGAGAGGATCATAGGGACTTCCATGATGAGACCTAGAGACGGCCTAGTTGCAACCATAGAGACGGCCATAGTGTGGGGATAGAGAAGGCTGAGATGGGACAATAGATACCGCCATATTGAGGTCATACAGAGGGCCTAGAGAGGACCATAGTAACGGACATAGTGAGGGCCTAGAATGGGCCTAGGAGCAATATAGAGATGGCCAGAGTCAGAGCCTAGATGGTGACTAGAGAGGACCATAGAGACTGCCATAGTGAGGGCCTAGAGAGGGCGGAGATGGAACCATAAAGATGGGCATAATGAGGACATAGGAACTGCCTAGAGAAGATCCTAGAGATGGCCATAGTGAGGGCTTAGAGTGGGCCTACAAAGGACCATAGAGACAGCCTTAGTCAGAGCCTAGAGGGTGCCTACAGAGGATGATAGAAGACTGCCATAGTGAGGGCCTAGAGAAGGCCTAGATGGAACCATAGAGACGGACATAATGATGGCGTAGTTAGGGCCCAGCTGGGACCATATAGACTGCCATAGTGAGGGTCTTGAGATGGCCTAGAAAGGACAATAGCGACGGCTATAGTGAGGACCTAGAGTGTGCCTAGTGAGTACCATAGAGATGGCCATAATGAGGGCCTAGAGAGCAGCAACATGGGACCATGGAGACAGCCATTAGTGAGGGCCTAGGGGCGTGTCTAGAGGGACGATAGAGATTGCCATAGTGAGTGTCTAAGAGGGTCTCAAGAGGACCATAGAGATGGCATAGAGATGGCTTAGTGGGGCTTTGAGAGCACCATAGAGACAGCCATAATGTGGGCCTAGAGAGGGCTTAAAAGAGGATAAAAAAACGGCCATAATGAAGACCTAGAGAGAGCTTAGTTTGGACCATATACAGTCATTTGAGGGCCAAGAGAGGGCCTAGAGAGAACCATAGAACAGCCATACTGAGAGTCCTTAGAGAAGAACCATCGAGACGGCCATAGTTAGGGCCTAGATAGGTCCTAGATCGGACGATAGAGACGTCCATAGTGAGGGGTTAGAGAGGGCCAAATGAGACCATAGAAACAGCAATACTGAGTGACTAGAGATGGCCTAGAGAGGTACCTAGATACGACCATAGTGAGGGCCTAGAGAGGGCCTAGACTAGACCATAGAGACGTTCATAGTGAGGGGCTAAAGGGGACCTAGAGAGGACCATAGAGACAACTATTGTGAAAGCCTAGAGAGGGCCTAGAGTGGAACGTAGAGATGGCCATAGTGAGTGCCTAGAATGGGCCTTGATGGAATCATAGCGAAGGCAATAGTGAGGGCCTAGAGACGACCTAGGTGGGACAGTATAGACGGCCATAGTGAGAGCATAGATAGGGCCTAGAGCGAACTATAGAGATGGCGATAGTGAGGGCCTAGAGGGTGTTTAGAGAGAACCATAGGGACGGTCATAGTGAGGGTCAATAGAGGGCTCAGATGACACCATAGAGATCGACATAGTGAAGTCATAGGGAGCTCCTAGAGAGAATCATATATATGACCATAGTGAGGACCTAGATAGGACCTAAAGAGGACTATAGAGATGGACATAGTGAGGTCCTAGATGGTACCATAGAGATGTCCAAAGTGAGGGCCTAGAGAGGGTCTAGAGATGACCATAGAGACAGCCATAGTGAGGCCTAGAGTGGACCATAGAGACGGCCATAGTGAGGGCCTACAGGGTGCCTAGGGAGGACCATAGATACGGCCATAGTGAGTGCCTAGAGGAGACAATATAGACACCCTTAGTGAGGGTCTACAGAAACCGTATATTGGACCATAGAGACACCCATAGTGAGGGCCTGGAGAGGGTCTAGATAGGACAATAGAGACAGCCATAGTGAGTGCTTAGAGATGGCCTATAGAGGACAATAGAGATGGCCTAGATGTGGCCTAGAGGGGGCCCAAATAGGACCATAGAGACGAACATATAGTGTGCTTAGAGATTGCCTAGAGGGACTATAGCAACAGAAATAGTGAAGGCGTAGAGAGGGTCTAGATAGGACCATAAAGACTGTTTTAGTGAAGGCCTAGAGGGGCCCTAGACAGGACCATATATACAGCCATATTGCGGGCCTAGAGAGGGCCTAGAGAGGATCATAGACATGGCCATAGTGAGGGCTTAGTGAGGGACTAGAGGGGACCATAGAGATGGCCATAGAAAAGGCCTAGGGATGGAGAGAGGCTCTAGAGTGGGCCATGGAGATGGCCATAGTGAGAGCCTAGAGGTTGCCTAGGGAGGATGATTGAGACAGCCATAGTGAGGGCCTAGAGAGGTCCTAGATGGGATCATAGATGCAGCAAAAGTGAGGGTGTAGAAAGGGCCTAGATAGGATCATAGAGATGGACATCAAGAGGGCCTAGAGGGTGCTTAAAGAGGCCCATAGAAATGGTCATAGTGAGGGCCTAGAGAGAGCCTAGATGGCACCATAGAGATGGACATAGTGAGGGCCTAGACTGGGGTTAGTGTGGACCATAAAGACGGGCATAGTGAGGGCCTAGAGAGGGCCTAGAGAGGATCATAGATACGGCCATAGTGAGGGCCTAGAGAGGGCCTAGATGGGACCATAGAGACGGCTATAATGTGGGCCTAGAAAGGATTTAATAGTGGACCATAGACAGTCATAGTGAGGCCGAGAGAGGTCTTAGAGAGAACCATAGAATGGTCATACTGAGGGCCCAGAGGTCCCTAGAGAAGACCCTAGAGACGGCCATAGTTAGGGTTTAGATAGTTCCTAGATGGGACCATAGAGACGTCCATATTGAGGGGCTAGAGAGGGCCAAGTTGAGACCATAGAAATGGCCATAAAGGGCCTAGAGAGGACCTATATGGTCCCTAGATACGGCCATAGTGAGAGCCTAGAGAGGGCCTAGAGAGGACCATAGAAAGAGCCATAATGAGTTCCAAGGGAGGGCACAGAGAGGGCCACAGATATTGCCATAGTGAGAGCATTGTGTGTGCCAAGAGAGGACCATAGAGACGTCTGTAGCAATGTCCTAGAGAAAGCATATAGAGGACCATAGAGATGGCAATAGTGAAAGAGACGGCCTAGAATAGAGACAGCCTAGAGAAAATCTAGATAGTACCATAAAGACAGTCTTAGTGAGGGCCTAGAGGGGCCCTAGAAAGGAATCATAGAGATGGCATAGTGAGGGCCTAGAGAGGACCACAGAGACGGCCATAGTGAGGGCCTAGAGAATGCCCAGAGAGGATCATATGGACGGCTGTAGTGAGGGCCTAGAGAGGTCCTAGATGGGACCATAGATGCAGCTAAAGTGAGGGTGTAGAAAGGGCCTAGATAGGATCATAGAGATAAACATAGTTAGGGCCTAGAGTAGGCCTTGTTGGCATGATACAGACGTCCATAGTGAGGGCCTAGAGAAGACAATGGATACGGCCATATTGAGGGACTTTTAGAAGGACTAGATAGGACCATAGAGACAACCACAGTGAGGGCCTAGAGAGGGCCCGTTAGAGTTCCTAGATAGGTCGTTTTAGAGGACCATTGAGAGAGCTATAGTGAGAGCCTAGAGAGGGATTAGTGAGGGCCTAGAGAGGTCCTATAGAGGACCATAGTGATGGCCACAGTGACCGCCTAGAAAGAGAATAGAGAAGACAAAAGAAAAAATGATAGAGAGGGAGCCTAGATAGCACCATTGAGACTGGAATAGTGCGAGCTTAGAGAGGGCCATGAGAGGGCCTAGAGAATTCCTATAGAGGACCACAGAGATAGCTCTAGAGAGGGACAGAGAGAGCATAGAGAGGGCCAAGAGAGGTCCTTTAGAGGACCATAGAAACCTCCAAAGTTAGGGCCTAGAGTTGGCATAGAGAGTACAAAAGAGATGACAATAAAGAGGGCATTGAAGGACCCTAGATCACACCATAGAGACTGCCTTACTGAGGGCTTAGAGAGAGCCTGGAGAGAACCATAAAGATTGCGAGAGTGAGGGCATATAGAGGACCTAGATGGGACGATAGAGTCGTTCATTTGTGATGGCCTAGAGAGGCCATGATGGGACCATAGAGACTGCCATAGTGAGGGCTTAGAGAGGACCTAGATGTGTCCATTGAAATGGCCATAGTGAGGACCAAGGGAGGGCTAGATGGGACCATAGAGACGGCCATAATGAGTGCTAGAGAAGACCTAGAATATTCCAAGGAAACTGTCATAGTGAGGCCTAGAGGGTGCCAAAAAGGGCCATAGATATGGCCAAAGTGAGGGCCTAGATAGGGCTGAGATGGAACCATACAAAAAGCCATAGTGAGGACTTAGAGAGGCCTAGAGGGCACTATAGAGATGGCCATAGTGAGGTACTAGAGAGGGACGAGAGAAGACCATAGAGACGGTCATAGTGAGGGCCTAGTGGTACCTAGAGAGGACAATAGAAGAGGCCATAGTGATGGCCTAGAAAGGTCCTAGATGTGACCATTGAGATGGATATAGTGAGTACTAGAGAGGGTCTTGAGAAGACCATGGAGACAGGCATAGTGAGTTCCTAGAGCTGGCCCAGAGAGGAACATAGAGAGGGCCTAGACAGGGCCTAGAGAGGTCCTAGAAAGGAACATAAAGACAGTCATAGTGAGGGCCTAGGGTGGGCCTAGATGGGACCATAGATACAGTCCCTTTTGAGGTCTTAGAGAGGGCCACGATTGGACTATAGAGACTGCCATATTGAGGGCCTAGAGAGGGCCACGATTGGACCATAGAGACTGCCATATTGAGGGCCTAGAGAGGGCCTAGAGAGGACCATAGTTATTGTAATAATTAGGGACTTGACGGTGCCTAGAGAGGACTATAGGTATGGCCAGAGTGATGGCTTAGAGAGGGCCTAGATGTGACCATTGAGATGTCCATAATGAGGGCCAAGAGAGTGCCGAGATGGGAGCATAGAGATGACCATAGTGACTGCCTAGAGAGGGCCTTGAGAGGGCATAGCTAGATCCTACAGAGGACAATATAGACAGTCATAGTAAAGGGCCTAGAGAGGTGGAAGTAAGAGGCTAGAGAATTCCTATATAGGACCATAGAGACGGCCATAGTGTGGGCCGAGACAGGGCATAGGAAGCACCAAGAGACAACCACAGAGAGGGACAAGAGGGAGCCTAGAAAGCACCATAGTGACATTCATAGTGAGGGCCTAGAGTGGACCTAGAAAGGACCATAAAGATGGCCGTAGAGAGGGCATAGAGAAGGCCTAGATGTGACCATTGAGACGGGCATAGTGAGGGCTTTATAGAGAACCTAGAAAGGACCATAGAAATGGCCATTGTGAGGGCATAAAGAGAACCTAGAGAGGACCAAAGAGACGTCAAAAGTTTGGCCCTAGAGAGGCCTAAAGTGGACCACATAGACTGCCATAGTGAGGGTCTAAAGGGTTGCCTAGAGAACATCATTGAGACCACCATAGTGAGGCCCTCGAGAATGCCTAGAGAAGATCATGGAGATGGCCATAGTGTTCGCCTAGAGAGAGCCCAAAGAGGACCATAGAGGTTGCCATAATGAGGTCATATAGAGGGCCTAGAGAGGTCCTAGATTGGTCCTAGAGAGGATCATAGAGACAGTCACAGTGAGGGCCTAGAGAGGTCCTTTAGAGGACAATAGAGATGGCCATAATGAGGGCCCCAAAGGGCATAGAGAGAACCATAGAGATGACCATAGAGATGGCTTGGAAGGAGCCTAGAGATCACCATGGAGACGGCCATAGTGAGGGCATAGGAGAGGCTAGATGGGACCATAGAGACAGTCATAGTGAGGGCCTTCAGTGGGCCCCGATAGGACCATAGAGACTGCCATAGTGAGGGCCTAGAGAGGGCCTAGAGAGGAGGATAGAGATGGTAATAGTTAGGGCCTATAGGGTGAATAGATAGGACCATAGATAAGGTCATAGTGAGGGACTAGAGAGGGCCTGAATGTGACCATTTAGAAGTTCATAATGAAGACGTAGAGAGGGCCTAGATGAGACCATAGACACTGCCTTAGTAATTGCCTAAAGAGGATCTAGATGGGACCCTAGAAACGGCCATAGTGAGGGCCTAGAGAGGGCCTAGAGAGGACCATAGAGATGATGAGAGTGAAGGCCTAGACAGGGCCTAGAGAGAGCCTAGAGAGTTCCTAGAGAGGACCACAGAGACAGGCATAGTTAGGGCCTAGAGATGGCCAATAGAGGATCATAGAGATGGCAATATTGAGGGTCTAGAGAAGGGCTTTAGAGGGCCTAGGTAGGTCCTAGAGATGACCATAGAGACGGCCATAGTGAGGGCCTACAGAGGACCTAGATAGGACCATAGAGACGACTAGAGAGAGGGCCTAGAGGGGGCCTACAGAGCATCATTGAGACGCGGTAGGGGAGGACTTGATAGGACATTGAGAGGACCAAAAAGACGTCCATTGTGAGGTCATAGAGAGGGCCTAGATGGGACCATATATGTGGCCATAGTGAGGGCCTAGAAGGGCCTAGTTGGGACCATAGATTCAGCCATATGAGGGCCTAAAGTGTGCCTAGATGTGAACATTAAGATGCCCATTGTGAGGGCCTAGAGAGGGCCAAGAGTAGACTATGGAGAAGGCCAGAGTGAGTTCCTAGAGAGGGTCTAGATAGGAAAATAGAGATGAACATAGTGAGGGCATAGAGAGGGCCTAGAGAGGGCCTAGAGAGGTCTTAGAGAGGTCTTAGAGAGGACCAAAGAGACAACCAAAGTGAGGGCCTAAGAGGTCATAGAGAGGGCCTAGAGAGATCCTATAGTGGACCATAGAGACAGGCATAGTGAGGGCCAAGAGAGGGCATAGATAGGGCCATAGAGACAACAATAGAGAGGGCCTAGAGAGTGCCTAGAGAGAACCATAGAGACGACCATAGAGAGGCCTAGAAGGTCCTAGAGAGGACCATAAAAATAGCCTTAGTGCGGACCTAGTAGGGCCTATAGAGGACCATAAATATGACCATAGTGAGGGCATAGACAGGGCCTAGATGGGACCATATAGATGGCCATAGTGGAGCATAAAAGGGCATAGATGGGATCATAGAGACTGTCATAGTGAGGTCCTAGTGGTGCCTAGAGAGGACCATATATATGGCAATAGTGAGGGCCTAGAGAGGACATAGAGAACATCATTGAGACTGCCATAGTTAGGGCCTCGTGATGACCTAGGTGTAAATTGAGACAGGCTAGAGAGTGGCTAAAGAGGGCCTAGAAAGACGATAAAACGATGATATTGAGGGTCTAGAGGGTGTGTACGGAGGACATAGATACAGTCATAGTGAGGGCCTCGAGAGGGTCTAGAGTGGACCATAGAGACGGCCTTAGTGAGTGCATAGGGAGGGCCTAGAAAGGACCATATAGACGACCATAGGTAAGGCATAGAGGGAGTCTAGAGAACACCAAACAGATGGCCATAGTGAGGTCCTAGAGAGGGCCTAGAGCGAATCATAAAGATGGCCATAGTGAGGGCATAAGAGGGCCTAGATGGGACCATAGAGACAGCAATAGTGACGCCATGAAAGCCTAGATAGGACCATAGAGACCGCCATAGTGATGGCCTAGAGAGGACCTAGAGCATACCATAGAGACATAATAGTTAGGGCTTAGAGGTGCTTAGAGAGGACCATAGGTACGGCTATAGGAGGGCCTGGAGAGGGCCTAAGATGGGACCAATGACTGCCAAAATGAGGCCTAGAAAAGACCATAGACGGCCATTGTGAGTTCCTAAGAAGGCCTGGAAATACCATAGAGACTATCATAGTGAGGTAGTAGAAGTGCCTAAAGAGGACCATAGATACGCTATAGTAAGAGCCTAGAATGGGCCGATTTGGACCATAGAGACAGCCATGGTAAGGCCCTAGCAGGTCCTAGAGAGGACAATAGAGATGGCCATAGTGAGGGCCTAGGTGTGCCTAGAGAACCATTGAGATCGCCATAGTGAGGGGCCTATAGAGGACTAGATAGACCATAGGTGGAAATAGTGAGGGCCTAGAGATGTACTAGAGAGTACAAGGGAAAAGTGCCTAATCGGGTCAAAAGGGGTCCTAGAGAGGACCATAGAGGTGGCCATAGTGTGGTCCTAGTTAGGACCTACAAAAGACCATAGAGAGGCCATATGAGGCCAAATGTACCTAGAGAGACCATTTGAGAACCACCATAGAGAGGGCCTAGAGAGGCCCTTGATTAGACCATAGATATGCCATATTGAGGGCCTAGAGAGGGCTTAGAAAGGACTATAGAGACAGTCATATGAGGGCCTAAAGAGGGCCTACAGAGGACCATAATGATGAACATAGAGAGGGGCCTAGAGAGGACCAATAGACACCCCTACTGAGGGCTATGGAAGGCATAGAGAGGACCATAAGGATGGTAAAGTGGGACCTATAGAGGGGCTAGAGAGGGCCTAGTGAGGTCGTACAGAGGACCGTAGAGACAACCATTGTGTGTGCCTAGGTAGGGCCAGAAAAACCATAGAGACGGCCATAGTTAGGGACTAGAGAGGGCCAAGAGAAGACCACAGAGACGGACATAGTGCAGGAATAGAGAGGCCCCAATGGGACCATGGAAACTGCCAAAGTGAGGGCCTAAGTTTGCCTAGATGGGGCCATAGAACGGCCATAGTGAGGGCCTAGAAGGGCCAAAAGACCATTGGAAATGGCCATTTAAGGGGGCTATAAAGGGCCTAGAGAGGACCATAAGTGGTCATAGTATAGAACATGGGTGCCTAAGAGGGGCCTAGATAGGTCCAGGAGAGGACCTTCGAGACACCCCAAATGAGGTTCTAGTGACGGCCTAGAGAGGACCATGGAATGGCCATATTGAGGGTATAAAGAGGCCCTAGAGAGGGCCAAAGAGGTCCAATAGTACCAAAAAAGATGGCCATAGGAGGTTTATAAAAGAGCCTAGACGAAGCATATCTACACTATAGTGGGGGCTAGAAGGGGCATTGGACCATATAGACAGTCATAGTGAGGCCAGAGAAGGCCATAGAGGACAATAGAGATGGTTAATAAATGAGAACCCCAAAATGGGCCCAAGAGGACCATAATACAGCCATAGTGAGGGCCCCTTAAAAGGGCCTAGATGTGACCATTTTGATGGCCAAATTTTAAGAAAACCCCCAGACCTAGAGAAGCCCCTGGGGATGGCCATAGTGAAGCCCAGAGAGAGCCCCATTTTGGGCCATAAAGATGACCCCCATGAGGGGCCCCGAGAGAAAACTAGAGAGTTCCTACAGAGAACCTATAGACAAAATTGTGAGGGCCCAGTGAAGTGCAAAGGGGCCCAGAAAGGTTTCCTTGGGGGACAAAAGTGAGGCCTTATGAGTGAAAAGAATCCTAAAAGGACCCCCGAGAAAGATAATTTAAATGGGCCTAGAGGGACCAGATAGGAACAGAGACAAAAGGGCCCTAGTGAGGGCACAGAGAGGGCCTTTTTGGGTCATAGGGACGGGCCCCCGGAGACCCCAGAAGGGGTTAGATGGGGCCATAAAGAACCCGCCATTTGGGGGGGCCCCCTTTTTGGGGCCCCGATTTTGGGGGCCCTAGAACGGGCCCTAGTGAGGGGGCCCCCAAAAGGGCCAACAGACGGCCATAGTGAAAGACTAGACAGTCCCAGAAGGACCCTAGAGACCATATAGTGAGTTTTCCCAGTTGTTCCTAAGAGAGCCTAGAGTGGTCCAGGAGAGGACTATAGAGGCAAAGATAAGAGACCTATACCCCATAGAGAGGGCCAAAATACGGGGTATTTAGAGCCCAGAAAAGGGGGTATGAGGTCCCATAAAGGGGGCCCAAAAAATTTGGCCATATGAGGGTCATAGAGATTTGCTTAGTGGGAACAAAGAGAGACCCCTAGTGAGGGCCTAGAAGATCCTAAAAGGGGGCCGAGAGTGCCTAGAGAGGGGCCCAGAGGGGAAACTATAAGACAGACCAGTGAGGGCCCAGAAAGGGTTTGAAAACAAAAAGATGATTAAAGAGGGGGGAGAAGGGGCCTAAAGCTCCATCGAAATCCCCATATGACTGCCTAGAGATGGCCCCAAAGGGGGAAAAAAAGATGTCATAGTAGGGGATAAGAGGGCCTAATGGGGTGATAAAATCATTTTGGGGGGCCTAGTGAGGGGGCCCCCATGGGGCCTTACAGACTGCCATAAAAGAGGGGCCCCCATGGGACCATTGGGGGTTCTATTTGGGGCCTAGAGGGCCTAATAGGGCCTAGAGAAAGGTCCCTGTGAGGGCCTAGATGGGGCCAAAGATTTTGGCCATACTTGGGCCCGAGAGGGCCCAGAAGGCCCCAAAAAGGGGCAGCCAAAAATAAGGGGCCCAGTGTGGGCATAGAAGGGGCCATAAAAGAAGGCCATAGTGAGGGACCCAAAAGGGAAAGCATGGACCATAAAACGGCCCATATTTTAAAAATCAGGAGGAACTTAGTTTTTCCCTTTGTTAAAACCAAGGGGGGCCTCAAGGGCCCTTAAAAAGGGGCAAAAATACAAACCCTTGTGACTGCCAGAGAGGGGCCCCAGACAGGGCCATAGAGAGGGGCAAAGTGAGGGCCCAGAGAGGGCCAACCCTAGGGCCATAGAGACGGCAATTTGTGAGGGGTATAAGGGGGGGCCTAAGAACCATAGAGACTGCCCTTAAGGGCCTAAGGGGGGTTTGAGAGGACCAAGAACTGCCATAGGGGGGGGCCTAGGGGGCCTAGAGAGGAGATAAAAAATGGGCCCTAGGGGGGTGCCCAGAGGGGGCCCACAAGGGCCATAGATATGTCCATTATGAAGGCCCTTTTAGAGGGGCCTTTTTGAGGGCCATAAAAGATGCCCATTTTTGGGGGCCCAAGGGGGGCCCAGAGGGGGAAAATTTAAAAACGACTTGGAACCCTATTGAGAAAAACCCTTACAGACCAAAAAAAATAGCCATAATGAAGGCCTAGAAACCCCAAGGGACCATAAGAAGGGCCCCCGTTAGGGTCCAAAAAAGGGGCCCGGAGAGGACCTTAGATACGGCCGGCTGAGTGCCTATAGGGGCCCTAAAAAAAACCATGGAGAAGGTCCAAAATGAGGGGCCCAGTTAGTGTGAAGATGGGACCATGGGAAAAAGTCTAAAGTTAGATTAGACAGGACCTAGATTTTTGGCATTAGAAATGGCCCTAGTGGGGGGCCTAAAAAAGGGCCCAGAGGGAACCAAGATAAGGGCCCTTTAAAAAGGCCCAGAGAGGGGCCCAGAAGGGCCATAGAGACTGCCATAGTGAGGGCCTAAAATTTGGGCCCGCAAGCACCATTTGAACAGCCATAGTGCGGGCCCAGAGGGGGTAGAGCAGACCAAAGATTTTTAAAAATTGAGGGGCCAAAGTAGGGCCTAGAGGAAGGACCAAAAGACAGGGCCCCAAGATGCATAGAAAGGTCCTAAGAGGGCCATAAGCGGGGGATAAATTTGAGCCCAGACCTGTTCTAGAAAATCCTAGAAAGCACAATAAAGATGGCCCTAATGAGGATCTACAAAGGGGGGCCCCCTAGCCCCACAATAAATGAAGGGCCTAAGGGGTTTCCATAAGGCCATAGGGAAAATGTCAATGAGGTTTTAAGATAAAGGGGCCCCCTGGGATCAAAAGAGACGGCAAAAAATGAGACATAAGAGGGGATAGAAGGGGCCCTTTAAAAAATTTCCCTAGTGAG